>JARLTB010000339.1:19037500-19038942 GCA_030141615.1 Unio pictorum
GTATGTCAGCCCTAGTAGTCTATATGCATTCTGAAGACCTGGTAGCCATTCAAAACAGGTGCTGGTCAGTCATAATATGCGTTGTTAAATAGAAGCAACATTTTGGTTGTTCGTAATAGATAATGGTCAGCCACAATCTGTGTTGGCGTGTCAAAATGTTTTGGTCAGTCCAATTAGGTGTTAATCGGTCAGTGTGAACCCTTTGTTAATTAAAGGTGTGACTGACATACTCTCTTGAAGTTTCATAAATTCTGGAGTATCCTGTAATGTTAAGTTAACGTTCATAGTTACAAAGTCATCCGAAGAGGCCCAAACGCAGTGGTCAGTTCACATTAGCAACCAAATAACCCATACCCATGTTATATTTAAACAATCCCCCATAGTTTGTAATGCCACAAAGTGACTCAGATTCCATATTTAATTCCAATAAACCATAAATCACATAACCATGGTACTGGTTAAATTTGACGAAGTATTAATTCCCATGTGCCTCATAATTGGTTTAACTTAACGGTAGTGCTTAATTCTCACGCACATAATGGATCCCTTGCTACTTCCAAAGTATGTTAGTCTGCAGAAACGTAGGTTGTCTGTCTTTTGCGTTGAAATCCCCGTGCCTGATAGTTATTTCCCTTTAAGATATTTTTTGTTTGCGTCTTTTTAGTATTTTCACACATTGAAGAATTCTCAGATGATGCAATGAAACGGTTACTTAAATGCGTATAACTTTAAATACTGGTATATACACTTCTCTTCGACTAGACAAAATGCATTATGATTAAATCAGCAAAAGAAGCCAAATTATATAATTTTTGTAATGTCAAATAGTACAAGTGATCAGGTACAAAATGGCAACGAAAATAATGCTATAAGCTACAAAACATGCTATAACACACAACATAATGCTACAACATACAAAGTAATGCTATAACCTACAAAACATGCTATAACACACAAAGTAATGCTATAACACACAAAGTAATGCTATAACATACAAAGTAATGTTATTACATACAAAGTAATGATATTACATACAAAGTAATGATATTACATACAAAGTAATGATATTACATACAAAGTAATGATATTACATACAAAGTAATGATATTACATACAAAGTAATGCTATAACCTACAAAATATGCTACAACACACAAAGTAATGCTATAACACACAAAGTAATGATATAACCTACAAAGTAATCAGATAACACACAAAGTAATGCTATAACATACAAAACATGCTATAACAAACAAAGTAATACTATAACATACAAAATAATGCTATAACCTACAAAGTAAAGCTATAACCTACAAAGTAAAGCTATAACCTACAAAACATGCTATAACACACAAAGTAATGCTATTGCATACAAAATAATGCTATTGCATACAAAATAATGCTATTGCATACAAAGTAATGCTATTACATACAAAGTAATGC
>JARLTB010000340.1:0-65000 GCA_030141615.1 Unio pictorum
GTTGAAACCCTTTACCCCGCTTGGATTTGGTTAATACTTGGTTTATTGGCTGCGCACCATTGGATAGTACGTCACCATACTTTAAAACCGGTTCCCACCATTTTTTTCAGCATGACTTTTGATGAAAACGGACTTTTTTGTTTTTCATGTTATGGATCAGTTGGGCTTAGATAAAAGCTGTTGAAACCCTTTACCCCGCTTGGATTTGGTTAATACTTGGTTTATTGGCTGCGCACCATTGGATAGTACGTCACCATACTTTAAAACCGGTTCCCCACCATTTTTTTCAGCATGACTTTTGATGAAAAACGGACTTTTTTGTTTTTCATGTTATGGATCAGTTGGGCTTAGATAAAAGCTGTTGAAACCCTTTACCCGCTTGGATTTGGTTAATACTTGGTTTATTGGCTGCGCACCATTGGATAGTACGTCACCATACTTTAAAACCGGTTCCCACCATTTTTTTCAGCATGACTTTTGATGAAAAACGGACTTTTTTGTTTTTCATGTTATGGATCAGTTGGGCTTAGATAAAAGCTGTTGAAACCCTTTACCCCGCTTGGATTTGGTTAATACTTGGTTTATTGGCTGCGCACCATTGGATAGTACGTCACCATACTTTAAAACCGGTTCCCACCATTTTTTTCAGCATGACTTTTGATGAAAAACGGACTTTTTTGTTTTTCATGTTATGGATCAGTTGGGCTTAGATAAAAGCTGTTGAAACCCTTTACCCCGCTTGGATTTGGTTAATACTTGGTTTATTGGCTGCGCACCATTGGATAGTACGTCACCATACTTTAAAACCGGTTCCCACCATTTTTTTCAGCATGACTTTTGATGAAAAACGGACTTTTTTGTTTTTCATGTTATGGATCAGTTGGGCTTAGATAAAAGCTGTTGAAACCCTTTACCCCGCTTGGATTTGGTTAATACTTGGTTTATTGGCTGCGCACCATTGGATAGTACGTCACCATACTTTAAAACCGGTTCCCACCATTTTTTTCAGCATGACTTTTGATGAAAAACGGACTTTTTTGTTTTTCATGTTATGGATCAGTTGGGCTTAGATAAAAGCTGTTGAAACCCTTTACCCCGCTTGGATTTGGTTAATACTTGGTTTATTGGCTGCGCACCATTGGATAGTACGTCACCATACTTTAAAACCGGTTCCCACCATTTTTTTCAGCATGACTTTTGATGAAAAACGGACTTTTTTGTTTTTCATGTTATGGATCAGTTGGGCTTAGATAAAAGCTGTTGAAACCCTTTACCCCGCTTGGATTTGGTTAATACTTGGTTTATTGGCTGCGCACCATTGGATAGTACGTCACCATACTTTAAAACCGGTTCCCACCATTTTTTTCAGCATGACTTTTGATGAAAAACGGACTTTTTTGTTTTTCATGTTATGGATCAGTTGGGCTTAGATAAAAGCTGTTGAAACCCTTTACCCCGCTTGGATTTGGTTAATACTTGGTTTATTGGCTGCGCACCATTGGATAGTACGTCACCATACTTTAAAACCGGTTCCCACCATTTTTTTCAGCATGACTTTTGATGAAAAACGGACTTTTTTGTTTTTCATGTTATGGATCAGTTGGGCTTAGATAAAAGCTGTTGAAACCCTTTACCCCGCTTGGATTTGGTTAATACTTGGTTTATTGGCTGCGCACCATTGGATAGTACGTCACCATACTTTAAAACCGGTTCCCACCATTTTTTTCAGCATGACTTTTGATGAAAAACGGACTTTTTTGTTTTTCATGTTATGGATCAGTTGGGCTTAGATAAAAGCTGTTGAAACCCTTTACCCCGCTTGGATTTGGTTAATACTTGGTTTATTGGCTGCGCACCATTGGATAGTACGTCACCATACTTTAAAACCGGTTCCCACCATTTTTTTCAGCATGACTTTTGATGAAAAACGGACTTTTTTGTTTTTCATGTTATGGATCAGTTGGGCTTAGATAAAAGCTGTTGAAACCCTTTACCCCGCTTGGATTTGGTTAATACTTGGTTTATTGGCTGCGCACCATTGGATAGTACGTCACCATACTTTAAAACCGGTTCCCACCATTTTTTTCAGCATGACTTTTGATGAAAAACGGACTTTTTTGTTTTTCATGTTATGGATCAGTTGGGCTTAGATAAAAGCTGTTGAAACCCTTTACCCCGCTTGGATTTGGTTAATACTTGGTTTATTGGCTGCGCACCATTGGATAGTACGTCACCATACTTTAAAACCGGTTCCACCATTTTTTTCAGCATGACTTTTGATGAAAAACGGACTTTTTTGTTTTTCATGTTATGGATCAGTTGGGCTTAGATAAAAGCTGTTGAAACCCTTTACCCCGCTTGGATTTGGTTAATACTTGGTTTATTGGCTGCGCACCATTGGATAGTACGTCACCATACTTTAAAACCGGTTCCCACCATTTTTTTCAGCATGACTTTTGATGAAAAACGGACTTTTTTGTTTTTCATGTTATGGATCAGTTGGGCTTAGATAAAAGCTGTTGAAACCCTTTACCCCGCTTGGATTTGGTTAATACTTGGTTTATTGGCTGCGCACCATTGGATAGTACGTCACCATACTTTAAAACCGGTTCCCACCATTTTTTTCAGCATGACTTTTGATGAAAAACGGACTTTTTTGTTTTTCATGTTATGGATCAGTTGGGCTTAGATAAAAGCTGTTGAAACCCTTTACCCCGCTTGGATTTGGTTAATACTTGGTTTATTGGCTGCGCACCATTGGATAGTACGTCACCATACTTTAAAACCGGTTCCCACCATTTTTTTCAGCATGACTTTTGATTGAAAAACGGACTTTTTTGTTTTTCATGTTATGGATCAGTTGGGCTTAGATAAAAGCTGTTGAAACCCTTTACCCCGCTTGGATTTGGTTAATACTTGGTTTATTGGCTGCGCACCATTGGATAGTACGTCACCATACTTTAAAACCGGTTCCCACCATTTTTTTCAGCATGACTTTTGATGAAAAACGGACTTTTTTGTTTTTCATGTTATGGATCAGTTGGGCTTAGATAAAAGCTGTTGAAACCCTTTACCCCGCTTGGATTTGGTTAATACTTGGTTTATTGGCTGCGCACCATTGGATAGTACGTCACCATACTTTAAAACCGGTTCCCACCATTTTTTTCAGCATGACTTTTGATGAAAAACGGACTTTTTTGTTTTTCATGTTATGGATCAGTTGGGCTTAGATAAAAGCTGTTGAAACCCTTTACCCCGCTTGGATTTGGTTAATACTTGGTTTATTGGCTGCGCACCATTGGATAGTACGTCACCATACTTTAAAACCGGTTCCCACCATTTTTTTCAGCATGACTTTTGATGAAAAACGGACTTTTTTGTTTTTCATGTTATGGATCAGTTGGGCTTAGATAAAAGCTGTTGAAACCCTTTACCCCGCTTGGATTTGGTTAATACTTGGTTTATTGGCTGCGCACCATTGGATAGTACGTCACCATACTTTAAAACCGGTTCCCACCATTTTTTTCAGCATGACTTTTGATGAAAAACGGACTTTTTTGTTTTTCATGTTATGGATCAGTTGGGCTTAGATAAAAGCTGTTGAAACCCTTTACCCCGCTTGGATTTGGTTAATACTTGGTTTATTGGCTGCGCACCATTGGATAGTACGTCACCATACTTTAAAACCGGTTCCCACCATTTTTTTCAGCATGACTTTTGATGAAAAACGGACTTTTTTGTTTTTCATGTTATGGATCAGTTGGGCTTAGATAAAAGCTGTTGAAACCCTTTACCCCGCTTGGATTTGGTTAATACTTGGTTTATTGGCTGCGCACCATTGGATAGTACGTCACCATACTTTAAAACCGGTTCCCACCATTTTTTTCAGCATGACTTTTGATGAAAAACGGACTTTTTTGTTTTTCATGTTATGGATCAGTTGGGCTTAGATAAAAGCTGTTGAAACCCTTTACCCCGCTTGGATTTGGTTAATACTTGGTTTATTGGCTGCGCACCATTGGATAGTACGTCACCATACTTTAAAACCGGTTCCCACCATTTTTTTCAGCATGACTTTTGATGAAAAACGGACTTTTTTGTTTTTCATGTTATGGATCAGTTGGGCTTAGATAAAAGCTGTTGAAACCCTTTACCCCGCTTGGATTTGGTTAATACTTGGTTTATTGGCTGCGCACCATTGGATAGTACGTCACCATACTTTAAAACCGGTTCCCACCATTTTTTTCAGCATGACTTTTGATGAAAAACGGACTTTTTTGTTTTTCATGTTATGGATCAGTTGGGCTTAGATAAAAGCTGTTGAAACCCTTTACCCCGCTTGGATTTGGTTAATACTTGGTTTATTGGCTGCGCACCATTGGATAGTACGTCACCATACTTTAAAACCGGTTCCCACCATTTTTTTCAGCATGACTTTTGATGAAAAACGGACTTTTTTGTTTTTCATGTTATGGATCAGTTGGGCTTAGATAAAAGCTGTTGAAACCCTTTACCCCGCTTGGATTTGGTTAATACTTTGTTTATTGGCTGCGCACCATTGGATAGTACGTCACCATACTTTAAAACCGGTTCCCACCATTTTTTTCAGCATGACTTTTGATGAAAAACGGACTTTTTTGTTTTTCATGTTATGGATCAGTTGGGCTTAGATAAAAGCTGTTGAAACCCTTTACCCCGCTTGGATTTGGTTAATACTTGGTTTATTGGCTGCGCACCATTGGATAGTACGTCACCATACTTTAAAACCGGTTCCCACCATTTTTTTCAGCATGACTTTTGATGAAAAACGGACTTTTTTGTTTTTCATGTTATGGATCAGTTGGGCTTAGATAAAAGCTGTTGAAACCCTTTACCCCGCTTGGATTTGGTTAATACTTGGTTTATTGGCTGCGCACCATTGGATAGTACGTCACCATACTTTAAAACCGGTTCCCACCATTTTTTTCAGCATGACTTTTGATGAAAAACGGACTTTTTGTTTTTCATGTTATGGATCAGTTGGGCTTAGATAAAAGCTGTTGAAACCCTTTACCCCGCTTGGATTTGGTTAATACTTGGTTTATTGGCTGCGCACCATTGGATAGTACGTCACCATACTTTAAAACCGGTTCCCTCCATTTTTTTCAGCATGACTTTTGATGAAAAACGGACTTTTTTGTTTTTCATGTTATGGATCAGTTGGGCTTAGATAAAAGCTGTTGAAACCCTTTACCCCGCTTGGATTTGGTTAATACTTGGTTTATTGGCTGCGCACCATTGGATAGTACGTCACCATACTTTAAAACCGGTTCCCACCATTTTTTTCCGCATGACTTTTGATGAAAAACGGACTTTTTTGTTTTTCATGTTATGGATCAGTTGGGCTTAGATAAAAGCTGTTGAAACCCTTTACCCCGCTTGGATTTGGTTAATACTTGGTTTATTGGCTGCGCACCATTGGATAGTACGTCACCATACTTTAAAACCGGTTCCCACCATTTTTTTCAGCATGACTTTTGATGAAAAACGGACTTTTTTGTTTTTCATGTTATGGATCAGTTGGGCTTAGATAAAAGCTGTTGAAACCCTTTACCCCGCTTGGATTTGGTTAATACTTGGTTTATTGGCTGCGCACCATTGAATAGTACGTCACCATACTTTAAAACCGGTTCCCACCATTTTTTTCAGCATGACTTTTGATGAAAAACGGACTTTTTTGTTTTTCATGTTATGGATCAGTTGGGCTTAGATAAAAGCTGTTGAAACCCTTTACCCCGCTTGGATTTGGTTAATACTTGGTTTATTGGCTGCGCACCATTGGATAGTACGTCACCATACTTTAAAACCGGTTCCCACCATTTTTTTCAGCATGACTTTTGATGAAAAACGGACTTTTTTGTTTTTCATGTTATGGATCAGTTGGGCTTAGATAAAAGCTGTTGAAACCCTTTACCCCGCTTGGATTTGGTTAATACTTGGTTTATTGGCTGCGCACCATTGAATAGTACGTCACCATACTTTAAAACCGGTTCCCACCATTTTTTTCAGCATGACTTTTGATGAAAAACGGACTTTTTTGTTTTTCATGTTATGGATCAGTTGGGCTTAGATAAAAGCTGTTGAAACCCTTTACCCCGCTTGGATTTGGTTAATACTTGGTTTATTGGCTGCGCACCATTGGACAGTACGTCACCATACTTTAAAACCGGTTCCCACCATTTTTTTCAGCATGACTTTTGATGAAAAACGGACTTTTTTGTTTTTCATCTTATGGATCAGTTGGGCTTAGATAAAAGCTGTTGAAACCCTTTACCCCGCTTGGATTTGGTTAATACTTGGTTTATTGGCTGCGCACCATTGGATAGTACGTCACCATACTTTAAAACCGGTTCCCACCATTTTTTTCAGCATGACTTTTGATGAAAAACGGACTTTTTTGTTTTTCATGTTATGGATCAGTTGGGCTTAGATAAAAGCTGTTGAAACCCTTTACCCCGCTTGGATTTGGTTAATACTTGGTTTATTGGCTGCGCACCATTGGATAGTACGTCACCATACTTTAAAACCGGTTCCCACTATTTTTTTCAGCATGACTTTTCATGAAAAACGGACTTTTTTGTTTTTCATGTTATGGATCAGTTGGGCTTAGATAAAAGCTGTTGAAACCCTTTACCCCGCTTGGATTTGGTTAATACTTGGTTTATTGGCTGCGCACCATTGGATAGTACGTCACCAGTTCCCACCATTTTTTTCAGCATGACTTTTGATGAAAAACGGACTTTTTTGTTTTTCATGTTATGGATCAGTTGGGCTTAGATAAAAGCTGTTGAAACCCTTTACCCCGCTTGGATTTGGTTAATACTTGGTTTATTGGCTGCGCACCATTGGATAGTACGTCACCATACTTTAAAACCGGTTCCCACCATTTTTTTCAGCATGACTTTTGATGAAAAACGGACTTTTTTGTTTTTCATGTTATGGATCAGTTGAGCTTAGATAAAAGCTGTTGAAACCCTTTACCCCGCTTGGATTTGGTTAATACTTGGTTTATTGGCTGCGCACCATTGGATAGTACGTCACCATACTTTAAAACCGGTTCCCACCATTTTTTTCAGCATGACTTTTGATGAAAAACGGACTTTTTTGTTTTTCATGTTATGGATCAGTTGGGCTTAGATAAAAGCTGTTGAAACCCTTTACCCCGCTTGGATTTGGTTAATACTTGGTTTATTGGCTGCGCACCATTGGATAGTACGTCACCATACTTTAAAACCGGTTCCCACCATTTTTTTCAGCATGACTTTTGATGAAAAACGGACTTTTTTGTTTTTCATGTTATGGATCAGTTGGGCTTAGATAAAAGCTGTTGAAACCCTTTACCCCGCTTGGATTTGGTTAATACTTGGTTTAAAAAAATGGTGGGAACCGGTTTTAAAGTATGGTGACGTACTATCCAATGGTGCGCAGCCAATAAACCAAGTATTAACCAAATCCAAGCGGGGTAAAGGGTTTCAACAGCTTTTATCTAAGCCCAACTGATCCATAACATGAAAAACAAAAAAGTCCGTTTTTCATCAAAAGTCATGCTTTTTGTATTCCATAATCCACTATGGTTATATTCCACGCAGATTGATTTGATGTCTGTGAGAATATCAGCTCGCGTTGGTTTCCACATGTTTTTCTTTCTCGCAAAATGAGCTGCAACCGACGGAATTGGAAAACAGTTTGTTAATAATTGTTCGTCGTGTTCTCTTGAAAAACCAGTAGCTAGTTTTTTCATCGTGTCATAGAGTGCTTCAGTGAGGTATAATTCTCCATTGGATCTTGCAAATTGATCGAATCTGCCCTCTTCGTGCTCAAAACTGTGAAGTAACCACACGGACACATGATCGTTTTTACCCAACTGGTAAATAAAATCAAATAATTTTTTCTCAGAGAATTCTGGAGAGAACTCCGCGGGTATATATTTTATTGTTCGTGTTCGCGGAAATATTGTTACCGCAGGTGTCCACGCGTGTTCGTTATGATCAATAATTTTGATTGGGGCTCCTTTTTATTTATATTTCGATTCGTGTAATACTTCTCCTGTTATCGTCACTACGGTTATTGGGAATCTTAATGACGTTTCTAATTTGATTATATCCTGAATTGTAGCCCCCAGCTCCTTCACTGTTAGCCCCAATTCATTTATATTTTTGCGTCTTAGATCAGTCAGTTTGTTTCCACGAAGCGCATTTGTGAATTGTTCTATTATTCGTTCTGCTACACAATTCAACGATGATAGTTTCATGGGGTTTAGTTTTTCACTACTCGGTTTATCATTTAACGGATATATCCCATAAACAACTGCTTTTGTAGTATGGTTTGTCCATTCCAGTCAAAATTCCTGGTTTGGAATCTTGACTCACAGTGACAATTTTTAAATCGTTCAAGATGGGTTCGTATTTATCTCTGATAATCCAATCTCCAGTGTATGAACGGATAATGAATTTTATTCGAAAAAAATACCTTTTTTGCCCAAGATGTCGTTCATTTCTTTTTTCGTTCATGGTAGCATCAACACTACCATCAATTCGAAATGTTGACCAACAGTGAGATGCTCCATCACGCTTGAATTCATTAAAACAATCACGGATTTTACCCAACATGATTCTATCACCTATTAGATTCTTTGGTGCTACGGAGACTCTATCGAGATTGAATTTAGCATTTTTCCAGGGCTTAATTTTCGATAATCTCTCGAACTCCTTCATGCTATAATTAAAACAAGTATTTAAATAGATAATTTATATATAATAAATCATTGCAAATGGCTTATGATTGGATCAGTAACCACGTGTAGCAAATCATGCAGAAAGGAGTTCTGTGGATATCATATGCAAAACGTTCGTAACGGAAGTCTTGGCCCGGTCGCTTGCCTACGATATGGTGTAGGGGTGCTTGGTAAATCACAGTTGTGTCTCAGTTGTGGTGGTAAGCGATACAGAGAGCTGAAGCGTTATTATGATAAACGAACTAAGAATTCCATCAATGACTCTAACCCTGACTTTGTCAAAATCATAAGAACACCCCAAGACTACATTGATAGATTCTCAAGTAATGTAATAATTCAACGAAACAATGAATCAGACAAACAATAGTATAGTATATAAATGAACCAAGAATTTCGACCACACCCTGTGATTGCAAACTATGAGGCATCCCGTGATGGTATTGTCAGAAACTGCAGACTGAGGAATCCAGTTGGTTCTGACAATGTTATGGGGTATTTGAAGTTTAATGCTGGAAGGAAAGCGTATTACAATCATAGATTCGTATTCGATATGTTTAATGGATTGATCAAGGATGGGTTTGTAGTTGATTACATTGATTCCAATCCAAGGAATATTTCTTTGAATAATCTGCAAGCTGTTACACAGAGTGTGAATTCCAAACCAGGAAAGACTGGAAAATTCTTGAAAAATGCGAGACCTGTAAAATCTTTTAATACAACAACTAACAAACAAATTATATTGCAATCTATGTCCGAAGCCGGTAGATATTTTGATATTTATACAGCCTCAGTACGATATGTTGCAGCGGGAATAACCCGATCTGCGATTTCCCCAAAAAAACGGACAAAGAATTCAATTTTCATATGTCTAACTAGATTTCATTTTGTACTATTGTATTGGTATTAAGGGAAATAACTCGTGCGGGCATATGCTACGGCTTATGAAAGAGTTACAGATCTCAATATTTTTTTGGAAACACTGTGTCATCTGATTTCCGATTGGCTGTTATAATTGTCATGATTCTCAGCGGAGACAATCAATTATCTGTTTTTGTAAGAAAACGAATCAAATACGCAGTGTTTACAAACAGTTGTATTCTCTTTTTAGTGTTTTTTCAAGTATTGTCTTGCTTAAATGCTGTTAATAATCATTATTAAACACATGAAAGATATAGCGCTCACACACCTTTGTGTTCGGCTTTCATGTATAACTAGCTTATATACCATATCGTCTGTTATATAATTGGGCTTTAGCGTCCAAAATCATACGTGAACTAATCGTACAACCTACACACTATCTACGGTGTGTGGATACTTTTGGATCCATACAACCTTTGATTTAATCTGGGTTGTATGATTGGTCACGTATGAATATAGACCCGCCCATCATCATCATCATCATCATCATCCATACATTCATTCATTCATTCATTCATTCATTCATTCATTCATTCATTCATTCATTCATTCATTCATTCATTCATTCATTCATTCATTCATTCATTCATTCATTCATTCATTCATTCATTCATTCATTAATACTACACCATTGACGTAATTTATTGTACAACCGCCATGGGTTGCTTGTATATATCTATATATGTATATAATTAACTTGTGACGTCCATTCATCAAACGTATCCTCTTGTAGGTCTAACCCGCTATTTGGGGAATTAAACCTACTCTTAGGGGAATACGTTTCATGACCTCTGGGCCCAGTTAGATGAAAATACACCTGACCCGACCCTATGAGATGTGTTGTCGTATATGTATAGCCTCTGGGCGCCCTCCGATGAAAATACACCTGAGGGAGTCATCTGAGGTGTACTGTCTTATATATGTAACCTCTGGGGGCCTCCGATGAAAATATACCTGAGGCACCCAAATTTGGTTTACAATATATATTTCTATATTATCACATAATCTCTGGACGTGAGTAAAATGTAATAATACACTTTGCCACGGACATGATTCACATATCATCATATATCATCGCATAATACGTACAAAGATGACCAAGCACCTTAGTACGGACAGGGTTCATTTTTGAAAAAATATGTATTTTTTATATTAGAAATATATATAATTATATAAAATGAATTCTGAAAATACCGATAAGATTATATCCGAGATTTCAAAATTAAAACAAAACAAGAGATTAAATTATCTAATAATATCAACCATGACCAAATTATGTCTGACTTTCAAGATATAGAATACGGTATTATAACTAACAGATATATGCTGCCAAAGAAGTATGCGCTGATAAAAGAAATCCAGACTTCTATTCTCGACTCTCTTGCATTCTGTAGTGACGTAAGTGTGTTTGTCTAGTTATTTACTATCGTGTAAGGAATACGAAGAGAACTGGGCCGGGATTATGAATTGAAAAAGGAGGTTAATTCGAAGATTAGAAATATACGAGCGTTAATTCAAGAAAATGAAAAACCCCTTTAGATACCTCTGGTTGTATAACTAAGGATTTGACATGTATAGCGCGTTAGTAAAATTCTCGCTATAAATACATCACTGCATGGACAGATGTTGCAAATACAATGGAAGGTATGTGCGCTCAACTGTAATCAATACCAGCTTTAATCAATGAACAAGAAAGTAAATTGCCTGTAGTCAAACTGAAAAATATTTTAGTGAGTGGGTTTTTTGTGTTATTTTTGTGTAATTTTTCATTGATGCTTGTCTGAGTCTAGTTAAAACGTAGGAATCATTTGATGATGACAAAAGCACTACATCATGCATAAAAATCTCTTCGAGATTCAAATTGGAAATTGCTTTACTGTTTCAATAATGGTAAACGAAGCTTTAACAACTAGATTAGCAAGGGAAAGATTAGCGTCAATTAGAAAGTATATACCCGTACGCAATTCCGTACGGGAAAAACTTTAAGCTAGACAGAGTCTTCAGATCGATTATTCCGATGATACGAAACAATTGTTTAGACCAATTACCACTGCAACGAAAGGGGTAATATCAGCCACTGAGCGAGCTATATACGGAGATGTCCCAATGGAAGGATCAAGAAAAGAAGCTCCTGTACTTCCTGTACTTGAAAAAATATCAGCAACATCTAAACAAACAAAAAAATCTTTAAGAACACTTCCTGGTGACATAATAACTGCTACAAGACAAGAAGAACAACAAGAACAACAAGAACAACTAGCCGATATTGATATTAAACCACAGCCGCCTGAACCCAAAGCACCACTTGCAGAAGAAGATTTTATCACACCGATTGGATCACCAGAAGAAGAAAAAATTGAACTTCCAGGTGATATTCCTATTATCCCACCACAAGAAAAGGGTGGACGAGTTACATTCAATGACAAATTTCGTCCGGGTAAATTTGATGAATTAAAAAGTATAAAATTTAATTCTATGGAAGAATTAGCTAATTTCGTCGTTAGGAGTTTTCATCAGAGAAAAAATTATATCAGCGATGACTATAATCTACCTGATAGAAAAAAAATGGTATAATGGATTATATCGTATAATGGCAGATGTATCTCAGGCATAGAAGAAAGTTTCTACGTGTAGGGAATATATGGCAGCAATAGAAAACGCTGAATCATCTCCAACAATACAATCGTAATCAGGATTTTTATATTACCAGAGCAATCAAAACTTTTTGATATAACACAATCCTCTTCACAAGGCGCAATTGGTAGAACTAAAAAGTAAATATAACGGGATTTTCTCATAGAGGCCCAAGTGGGGTATCAGGTAGTGGTCTAGTTTGTTGTCCTGGTAATGTTCTTGGTGATATAGCACGATTAGAAATAACTCACCGGATATAATTAATGAAGCAGCTGATATCTGTAGGCGGTTATTTCAAGGCGGCGTCATGGATATTCATATATATCGAGAGATCATTGACCAGTTAGTAGACGGTTATCACAGCGATTAACGTAGCATCGACGATATGATATCGTCGTCAAGCCTCATTGTACAAAAACGCCAATGGGACATTATAATACCGTAATCCATATAATTTATCAAATCGGCTATAAAAACGTCAGATATATAATAATCTATATAATCAACCCAATTATAAATTATTCTTCTATACGAATCCTTTTCAAAGTATCCACTATAAATTACTAAACTTGATAAATCATCCGTGAACGCTTTTTTGTCTCCGGACATATAATAAAATTTACGTGTAAGCTCCCTCTTGAAGTTTTGTTTCGAATTTTAAAAAAAATATCACTGTATGCTAGTTCTTTAATATTATTATCACCTATTAATACAAAAAAAACTGATTGTGCATAGTATTTAGTATGTGGTTTATAACCGATAAATCCCCACTGTACCATGTTATAATATCATTTGAATTGCTAGTAATTAAATAAGAATGGTCATACACTACAACCATGATAAACCAACCAGCGTCTATGTAGTAAACTCACGATTTCCAGTTTATAGAGCGTATTATGGTGATGGTCTCGGTGATACAATTGCAGGGTTATTTGCAAGAATGGCTCCAAAAGTAGCGCCGCTAGCAAAACAATTATCTATGAAGGCCATTGATGTTATTCGTGTTAAGGGTATTAGCGCTGTTGGAGATGCTGCCGGAAAAGCATTTTCCGCCCCGAAGGATAAACTAACATCGCTAGTTCGACGGCGAAGGAAACTGGGACCACTATCATCTACAACAGTGACGCCTGCAAGTGTTAGTAAAATAATAAATAATGCAGTAGATCAGAAACTAGCGTCGCTGGCGACTTCGTTGACAGCAAGTGACCAAGATAACATAACCGCAAATATGATAGCGGGAAGTGGCTCAAAACCACGAAGTGGTCGACACCGATGATTTAGATCAATGAATATATAATAAAATGTTCAAACGGTCACCAGATCCAGCTTTTTATATGGACGCCCCAGTGCGCAAGGATGATTCTGTACGCGATTATCAATTTTGTTGTTATCACGCAGTGCAACCGGATCTTTGATCAAGAATCGAACTTCAGATCCATGATACCAGTAAATACTTTCTACCGTGTGAATCGTTTATCAAAGTAGAAGGAGAACTTCTACAAGAAAATGATACAGCATACGCAGATGACCAAAATATCCGAGTTGGTTTTGTCAATAATGGTATCATGGCACTATTTGAAAGTGCAAGATATATGACTGATGGAAGAGAAATTGAATCCATTGAACGTGAAGTTGATGTTGACACAGCAATAATAGGGTTAGCAAGATATTATGATGATTATACAAGATCGGCAGGCCCATCTATGATGTTTTCTAAGGATATTACTGATCACCCTGAACATGTCCAGTATACTAAATTACGAACACCAGTGGCTACTGGAGTCGCTGATAAACCAGATAATACTTTTGAACACGAAGCAAGACCAGCTAACCCCTTTGATGTTATCAAAAGTGTTAATGGTAATTACAACCTAGGATTTGCAACACGCGTAGCAACATTGAAAAGACCACATCGACATTTTTCATGTACAATTCCACTGCATCATATTTTCGGATTCTGTAGAAACGTCCGAAAAGTTATCTATGGAGGAAAGCATACGGTAGTACTCGTGCGAAAGGGTACTGATAATAATGCAATCTGGCGCAGTGCTCTTGTTGCTGCCGGTAAAGTCGTTTTAACAAAACTATCATTATGGATGCCAGTGTTGACTCCATCAATTACCGCAGAGGAAAAATTACTATCATTTATGGACCAAGGAGGAAAGTCGTTGCTGAGTTGGCTATCAGTGACCACAGATACTATAGATTCTAATATTGATGGTACACTTACATGGCATCTAGCATCAAAACAAGGTGTTTCGGCTCCACGTTATATATTTATTGCGATACAGGATAGAACGCGATTAAACAATCAACAACGTAGTCATATGATATTTGATCAGTTAGGCGTTAATGAAGTCTCACTGAGAATAAACGGACAACAGGAACCATCCGAGGATATACTACTCGATTACAACGCTAACCATATCACCCGCGTGTATCATCGTCTGTTGACATATATGGCGCGTGATCAAAATGTCGATATTGGTCTGCAAATGTCACAATTGGATTTTAAAAATCTGTATCCGAGTTGATTTCAGCAGCGGCCCCAGCGGTGGCTAAAGCGGTGGCGTTAGGAGACGTTGGTACCGCGGCAGGAATGGCACTAAAGAAAGCAACTGGGAAGGGATATAAAAAAGAAGGGAAAGGGTCTAAGACTACCAGAAACCCCGCATTCATGGTACAGCGGAAATGGTCTGAGAATCCCAGGAACGGTTTACTAACTCGAGAACCAAAGGTTCTATCACCAATGTCAAATTTTGATTTACTAGATGCTGCTAAAAAGCTCGCGATTAAAAACTTCAGAGGTATCTTTATGAAAGATCAGTTGCCGGCACAACCAAACAGATCCGAAACCGGTATCATTAATCTCGCTAACAGCACCGGACCCAGAACTCACTGGGTTGCATACGTGATTGATCTCCGCGTGATTGTTCATTTCGATTCATAATGGATTAGAGCCGCCTAAAGAATTTATGCGTTATATAAACCGCTTAAACACTCCTCGTTGGTATTTCACGATACCAGCAGAACAAATGAATGACTCACTAATATGCGGCAACGAAGTATTAAATGTCCTTTACGCTATTTCAACATCTGGAAAACCACCTCCTCGGGTCGTAAATGAATACACGAGTAGATCGAAGAGATTTTAGAGAAATAATTAGTTTTACAATAACATGATTGATATTTGGGGGAGATCTTTATCAGCGCTGAAGAAACCAACCGAAGAAATATCTGCAACCGGTGATATAAAAAAATAATCGAAGATGAAATAGCTGAGACGATAGAACTTAGCAAGTGTTGATGCCAATGAAATAGTTGTATTTCAAGATCGTCAGGGTAAATTGAAAACTAGCAATGTTTCCCTGGATGATATTTTAGCTAAACAACGCAACGCAGTAGAAGACACTATCGCGCTATTTTCCGATCAGGGTAAACTCAAACCAGGTGTACTTGTTTCGACGATTACAGATAAATTAAGATCTCTCGATGGAAAACAATTAAATTTAGAACAGTCTATTATAAATTTCATTGGCAATCCACCGGTAACATCACCAAAACTTTCATCGATAAAAACCGCCATGGACGATTTAATACAGCTTGATAACGAACAAGAAACGTCATCGTGCCTTTTTTTGGAACTCCGCCGACCGTCGCGAAATCACTCGCGGATATTAAAAATTCTCTCAATGAAATATCCGACATTTATCGGCAAATAGAAGCTATCAACACTGATATTAATACGACCAACGATATTATGAAAGATGATATGCCGAAGATGATAAAAATACTTGAAAACACAAAAATCCCTCATGAGAGAACCAACAACGTAGTATACACTATTCAATATGGATCATTTGCGTGGACACCTAAAGATAATATATTGAGCATCACTGCAACCGTCAAAGGTATTTATCGATTAGCACTAGTGACGCCGACTCATTTTAATATATCATCGTCGAGTTCATCTGGGGTCAACAATACGATATCAACGATCATCGACTAATGTACAACTGATCGATTCACAATAACATCCACTGATAAAAATTTGGCTAGGGTTTCTGTAACATGGTATGTGGAATTCGTAGCGGATTTAAGTAAACAACTAAATTTGAAGTCGTAAACGATTTGAAAATAACATGACATCACAATATTGTTATGACATCGTCAAAGAATTTCAAACGGAACTCAAAACTCAATCTGAGGAGTACCGAATAAAAATGAAAAAATACCGACGAAGAATCATTGCCATCGATGTAGCTGTATACTCGCTGACTGGTGTAATCGCCGGCGCTGGTATTGCTATATCATCGGTTGTTCCGATTTGTATATCCGCGGTGTCAACCGCAGCTGGAATAGCCTCCGCGATAGCAAAAAAAATATCGTGTTCTCAACAAAAACTGAAGGATTACACTGTTAGATATGCTGCGGTATCTCGCGCGTACTCGCAATTATCTAAGTTTACAGCGTCGTCACTCAACGACACGACAATAACTGAGGATGAGTTTTCGAGAATAGTTCAGTTGTACGAGTCAACTATGTTAGAATTAGAGCGCGACAACAATAATAACAATGACAACACCGCAAGAACTACTTCAACGAATAGTAGAAAATACTGAACCGGTGAAAACAAGCATGATATCAATAACCTCAAAAAATCCTGAATTCAGTGTTAATTTCCCTACTCCGATTCCTATGAAGGAGATAGCGCTAGCAAAACTACGAGTGTATCACAGTTGGCCCAATATCAGATCGGTAGCATTTGGTGGTCAACAACCGAATAATTCTTTGGTGTTTGCGAGTAAGAATAAAGAAGACGGGACTCCAGACTGGAACGTCGTTTCGCTACCATCAGGATCATACCATATCGAACAAATCAATAATGAATTACAGCGTAGAATAAAATCCATTACAGGAAAAGAATCAAAAATCGCTATAACAGTTCATGAGACAATACTATTATCCGCGATTGAAATAAACTCGCCCGGGTATGTAGTAGATATTTATCAGAGTTCGATAAGAACAATACTGGGACGGCCTGAAATACCATCTCAGACATCTTATCAAATACCCGAATCACAAATATCTGATTATGTCACCAGCAGAATAAAACCCGATAATCCAATAAAAAGTTATGACGAATACAATAAGTTGAAATTTTTCACTGAAATGATAGACGATCGCGCTAATAGATATTATCAAACTCGACAAGATGAAATCGTTAAAAATTTCACAGCGATGACTAATGATTTTGCGTTGCTGTTAGTATCTCTCGAGTCTGGTTCTCTCATTCGAGATGAATTATCAGCGTTGTAGAAACATGTAATAAAATCATCGACGACATGGAAATATATAATTTGAAAATTATTCAAGAGGTATTAGGTGACGATAATCATAAAACAAAAACAGAATTTGCAACAAAGTATAATATACACATAGAATATATTCCTCATTTTAAGATTCCAGGACATAGTGTCTCAGTTATGAAAGAATCTCTTAGATACGCCATCGATAATGGTTTCAAAAACATCCACGACGCATGGAAGAAATCGCCACAATCACAAAAAACAATAATCCTCAATATAATAATGACCCAGACGGCGGTGGTAGGCATATCGCTCCTCAAAATGTGAATCTATCCCCGGTGATAGCATTAAATTTAGTATGTGATGTTATCGAAGGAAGCTATCAAATAAATCTTGAACGATCAAATCAAGCTCAGCAGGGATATATTTTATACTCTTTTGCGCCAACAGCTCCACCCGGATTTCTAATAATTGAGGACCAAACTAATCCAGTTTATATTCAATGTCATAATAATTCGTTAACGAAAATTAATTTCAAACTCACTGACCAGTCAAATAATCTAATTGATCTACGAGGTGAGGTCCTACAAATTAGTCTGTTTGTGAAATCCTGAAAGACTTTCATCGTAAAGAATTGTTAACCCCATAGCAGCAGAGGGTGCGCGACAACGACGCTGACGTCTTCGAGGAAGCGTTGGTTTACCGAATCGACGCTTTTTTACGATTTTCGAGGAAGCCTTGATTTGTCCAATCGACGCCTCTACAAAGTTGTCCGATTCGCCTCCTCTGCTGCTAAAGTAAATCGCAATAGTTGAAAACCTAGATGATAAATAATTAAGCATGCTACCATTTTGGCTATATGCGCACATTATTAATATAAATCAAATTGTATATTGCATACCTTAAAAGCTATATTATATAGTAATGTTCAAAATTTGTAGATTTCTACCTTTCTACTTGATTCATTATTCTGTTCGTGATAAAGTCATGTGTTCCTGAAATGCCCCCAAAATTGTAAACATTATGAGAATATACTTCACACTGGCATCGTAGATAAAAAGTGCCCGAGTGCCGAGACATCACGTCGAATTAGAAATGACTATACACACCCAGTATATGTCTTTTGTTCTTGATCACTTATTGTGTTCCATAAGTCAAACGAAATTGGAATTATCCACCTCTGAAAAACAGCGTTTATAAACGATTCGGGATTTTGTGCTTTTTATGTCTTTATGTGACACAACTCAACAAGTGGCACCCAATGAGTACCCACTTCTAATTATCACATGGCTAGATCTTTTTGTTCATTAGTTGTATTGTTCACAACATTAGCTGCATTGCTAGAATACAATTAAATGCGTTTTACAGACACTTCTGTTCATTGTTTAGGTGTAGCAAGGTTCAAAGCTAACTCGGCGTCTATTCACTTACAGTATGTAAGAGACATATGTTATCCCAAGCCTATTAATCTCGTAGGGGTTAATGTATTTTGAACTTGATCATGTAGTAAACTTTAAAAGTTAGAGGTATGTAAAAGTTTAAAGTGAATAAGAGGAAAGATTGTCAATTTCTTGTGTTTTCTAACAGGTAGCTAAATGTTTAGAAAAAAACAACATTAACGATGTGTGAACTATTTATTTCAATAAACTTTTTATATTAAATCTAACATTTTAGTTTGCAATGAAAATATCAATATTAATATTGAAAATGCGTACATTTTGATTGGAAACTACTTTATAACTTGTGGTACAAAAATATGTATTCGAAGAAGTCATCTTGGAAAGATAAAAATGGAACAATGTGGTAATGGGTCTTGAATAATACATTTTTCCTCTCCTCATTGACATAATTATACAAATATCGGTTTCAATGTCTCTCATTGAACCATAATAACAAGATATGTATACACATCATATATTTATTTACTGGCATAGCGTTACACAGGAAACAAGTATACAACATATACACAAAAATGATTAGATTCAACCAGATATAGAGATACTTTACTTTGGGCACATACTAGTCATGATAATTCAATTCAATCAGCACCAAAATGTGACATATGCAGGATACACTAGTTCGAGAGAGTGGAGCGTCAAAGAGAAAATTTGGTCTTATGTTTTACACTTCCTGTTTGTCATTTCGAATCCAACCGTTCTGAAGGTCTAGCTGTATCACTTGAACTAAAGTTCTAAACTGAAATGTGTAACGAACGCACATCGGATAAAATGTTATAATCGGCAACTCTTCTTTTCACCATTTTTTGCCATGCTAATCATTAAGCTATAATAGGACTATGCGTCTCTGTTTATGAATATTAATATTACCTTTTTGGAAATATGTAATTTGGTCGTACTCTAATAACGAACAACCATTTTCTATTTCGTATACTAAGCTTAAATGAAAAGCTAACAATTTGCTGCGTGCAGTAATTAATATCGTAATTTCAATTAAATAGCGGATATTGAAATATTGTCATTCCGGCACATACTAATGACGATAAATCAAAAGAATCAGAATGTGTCATATGGAGTATACATCTCTTCAAGAGAATGGAGCGAGAAGATAGAATATCTGCTTTGTTCCAAATCCCGTTTGCCAATTCCAATACTGCAGTTCATGTAAGCAAAGTCCCCTCTAAGCTGCGCGCGTGCTGAGTTGTCAATTTATTTCCCAATCCAACGTTAAATTTTGCTCGTCTCCGTAACGCTTGCGCAGTGCAGCGAGCACTGCGCGCACATCTACCATTCGCTTGGAGGGAACGTTGCTTGTAAGGTCTAATTGTATGAATTTAAGAGAATGTTCTTGTCTGAAAAGTGCAAAGGACAAAAGTTGAAAAACATTTCCGCATGACAACAGTTATTTTGACAAATTTACTGCTGTTCAAATCACAATGCGATAATAGTCCTTTCTAGCTCTCTTGATAAATATTACAATTAGTTTGTTTGTAAGATTTGTTACTTGGCTGTTATCTGATAACAAACAACCATTTTCTACATCGTATGCTAAGTAAAATTTAACGTTACCTATATGATTCCATACTGTGATAGCTCATATAGACATATTTTCATTTCGGCACATACTATTGATGAAAATACAAATGGCGTTCCAAATGGCGTAGATTTCAGCTCCAGAGCGTGGAGCAGGAAAGAAAGAATGTGTTCTGATTTTGATCGTTTGATCTTTGTTTCCTTTCATCAAAATTATTCAGCTATAATATTACCATCAGACTCTCGTAAAATTAGTTATTTGCACGATTTGATTTTTGGTCGTAATCTGATTACAGACAACCATTTCCTATTTGGTATGCAACGCCCAAATGTAAAGATAGGTATATGACTGTATGCGATGGTGAAAATCGTGTTCTAATTAGAAAGCTGATATAAAGATACCTATATTCCGGCACATATTGGTGACGATAAGTTAATTCAATCAGCACCAGAATGTGTCATATGGAGTATACTTCTGTTCCAGAAAATGAATCGGGAACAGGTGGATATGTTCTTATTGAGTCCCCATCCGGTTTCTCCATTCGAATCAGGCATTTCTGTACGGTCTAGTTAAATTAATTTCAAGGAAAGGTTTTATGTGAAATGTTGAACGGACCAAAGTCTTATGGACGGTTCTCATTCACAACTGTTCGTTAGAACTATCTTATGCCATGCCAAACATCTAGCGATAATAATACAATGTAGATTTTTTGATAATTAAAATCCTTTATTTGTAAGAGGACTTTATATGTTGCATTCGGATAACAAAGGAAACGTTTCTATTTTGTATCCTTACTCAAATGTAAAGTTACATATAATGACTACAAGTGCTGATGAATATCGTTTCTAATTAGCTGATATAGGGATATCTTCCTTCTGGCACAGACTAGTGATGATAATGCAATTCCATCAGCACCAGAATGTGCCATATGGAGTATACGCCTGTTTCTCAATTCCAATCCAGTAATGTTATGGTCTAGCTGTATCAACCTGCTGGAACGCTTTTAGCTGAAATGTGCTAGGGAATAAAGTCAGGAAAAGGTTCTCATCCGCAACTGTTCATTATACATCTCTTCTGCAATGCTAATCACGATTCACTACTAGAACCATGTGGTTCACTGTTGATTAATACTACAATGGATTCTTTGTGAGATTTGCGATTTGGTTTTATTCTGAAAACAAACAGCCATTTCCTATTTATTAAGCTTAGCACAAATGTTAAGTTATTTGTATGACTGCATGCAGTGATAAATATGGTTATCTAATTAGATAATTGTTACAGAAAATTTTCCTTCCGGCACATACTAGTGATGCTAATTAAATCCAATCAGCAACAGAATGTACCAGATGATGAAAACCTTTGTATCAGGGAGTGAAGCGGGAAAAAGAGAATTCGTCTTACATTTTTTCATCTTCGCGTTTGTCCATTTGAATACAAAAGTTCTGTTAATGTAAAGATATATCAACCTGGTCGAAAGTTCTTAACTGAAATGTTCCACAGACCAATGTCGGATAAATGTTTATACTCGTTATCGCTTCGTTGGACCTCTTTATTGCATGCTGATTATTAAGCAATAATACTACGATGTGGGCCCTCTGTTGGAAAATATTACCATTAGTTATTTGTAAGATGTCCTTTTTGATTTTAATCAGAAAAGAGACAGCCATTTTCTGTTTCTTATGCTTAGCTCAAACGTTAAGTAACGTGTATCATTGCATGCATATGCAAATATAGTTTTCTAGTTAGATAGCTGATATAGAGATACTTTCGTTTCGGTACATACTAGAAAAGATAATGCAATTCATCGAGCACCAGAATGTCCGTTATGGAGTTTACTTCTGTTCCGGAGAGTGAAGTGGGGAAACAGAACGTGCTGCTAACTTTGCCTCTTCCAGTTTGTTCATTCGAATCAAGCAGTTCTATTAATATCTACTTGTATCAATTTTAGGGAACGTTTATAGCTGATATGTTCTACTGACTAAAGTCGGATAAAAGGTTGTGGGCCGCAACTGTTCGTTTGAAGTCTTGTCTATCAAGCTAATTATTAATCTATAATTAAACCGTGTGGCTCTCTGTTGATGAATATTAAAATTAGTTTGTATGGGTTAGATTTGTTATTTGGTTGTTGTCGGATAACAATCAACCATTGTCTACTTCGTATGCCTCGTATAAATGTAAAGGTACCTATATGACTTCATGCTTTGACAAATATCGTTTTCTAATTTGATAGCTCATATAGAGATACTTTCATTCCTGCATATACTATTGATGATAATTCAAAGGAATCATCACTAGAATGTTCCATTTGGAATATACGTCTGTTCCAGAGAGTGGAGCTGGAAAAAAAGAATTTGTTTTGATTTGATCGTCTTCCCGGATGTCCAATAAAATCCAGTAGTTATGATAAGGCATACTTGTATTAACATCAAGGAATGTTTGGTGCTGAAATGTTCTACGGATAAAATGTTCTCCTCGGTTAACATTTCGTTCGATTTATTGGTTTTCATGCTACTCATAAAAGTATAATAGTACCACGTGACTCTGTCTTAGTATCTTAACACTAATCATTTGTAAGATTTGATATTTAGTTGTAATCTAATAGCAATCAACTAATTTCTATTTGGCATGCTAAGCTCAAATGTAGAGATTCCTTTATGACTGCATGCGCTGATGAATATTGTTTTTCTAATTAGATAGCTGATATAGAGGTACTTTCCCTCTGGCACATACGAGTGATGGTAATTCGATTCAATCATCACCAAAATGTGACATATGAAGTATACGTCTTTCAGAGAGATGGTCACGGGAATGACAAAATGTGTTCTTAAGTTATCTTCTCGCGGTATCTCCATTCGATTCCAGCAGACATGCTAACCTCATGTTTCATCAGCTTCATATAGTTGAAACGTTTAACGGACAAGCGTTGGATAAACGGGTCCCGTCTGCAACTGTTCGTTTGATCTTTTATCTGACATGCCAACGATTAAGCGTAATTGTACAGCATGGCTCTATATTGATGAATAGTAAATTTTGTTATTTTTAAGATTTGGCGTTTGAGAGCAATATGATAGCAAAACTATTTCCTATTTCGAATGCCGGAGAGTACATCAGGAAAGAGAGACGTTCTTCTGAATTATTCACCTCCGGTTTGTAGATTTAATTCCAGTAGTTTGTTTGAAGGCCTAGTTGAATCAACTACAGGGAATGTTCTTATCTGAAATGTTCTAACGATGAAAATCAGATAAAATTATGTCCTCGGCAAACTGTTTGTTTGACCTTTTTCTTCCATGGTGATTATTATGCTGTAATAGTACCATCAGACTCTCGTTGATGAATAATAACATTAGTTGTTTGTACGATTTGACTTTAATTGTCATAATCTGATTGCAAACGACCATTTTCTATCTGGTATACTACGCCCAAATGTAAAGATAAGTATATGACTGTATGCAATGATGAAAATCGTGTTCTAATTAGAATGCTGATATAAAGATACCTACATTCCGGCACATATTGGTGACGATAAGTTAATTCAATCAGGACCAGAATGTGCCATATGGAGTATACTTCTGTTCCAGAAAATGAATCGGGAACAGGTGGACATGTTCTTATTGTGTCCCCATCCCGCTTCTCCATTCAAATCAGGCAGTTATGTACGGTCTAGTTAAATTAATTTCAAGGAAAGTTTTTATGTGAAATGTTGAACGGACCAACGTCTTATGGACGGATCGCATTCACAACTGTTCGTTAGATCTTTCGTATGCCATGCCAAACATCTAGCGATAATAATACAACGTAGCTTTTTTAATGATTAAAAATCTTTATTTGTAAGAGGACTTTATATGTTGCATTCGGATAACAAACGAGAAGTTTCTATTTCGTATCCTTACTTAAATGTAAAGTTACATATAATGACTACAAGTGCTGATGAATATCGTTTCTAATTAGCTGATATAGGGATATCTTCCTTCTGGCACAGACTAGTGATGATAATGCAATTCCATCAGCACCAGAATGTGCCATATGGAGTATACGCATGTTTCTCAATTCCAATCCAGTAATGTTATGGTCTAGCTGTATCAACCTGCAGGAACGTTTTTAGCTGAAATGTGCTAAGGTCTAAAGTCAGGAAAAGGTTCTCATCCGCAACTGTTCATTATGCATCTCTTCTGCAATGCTAATCACAATTCACTACTAGAACCGTGTGGTTCACTGTTGATTAATACTACAATGGATTGTTTGTGAGATTTGTGATTTGGTTCTATTCTGAAAACAAACAGCCATATTCTAATCCTTCAGCTTAGGACAAATGTTAAGTTATTAATATGACTGCATGCAGTGATAAAAATGGTTTTCTAATTAGATAATTGTTACAGAAATACTTTCCTTCCAGCACATACTAGTGATGATAAATAAATCCAATCAGCAACAGGATGCGTCAGATGATGAAATCCTTTGTTTGATCCCTGGGAGTGAAGCAGGAAAGAGAGAATTTGTCTTACATTTTCTACTTGAATACACCAGTTCTGTTAATGTGAAGATATATCAACCTGGTCGAAAGTTCTTAACTGAAATGTTCCACGGACCAATGTCGGATAAATGTTTATACCTTTTATCGCTTCGTTGAACCTCTTTATTGCATGCTGATTATTAATCAATAATACTACGATGTGGTCCTCTGCTGGAAAATATTACCATTAGCTATTTGTAAGATGTCCTTTTTGATTTTAATCGGAAAAGAGACAGCCATTTTCTGTTTATTATGCTTAGCTCAAACGTTAAGTAACGTGTATCATTGCATGCATATGCAAATATAGTTTTCTAGTTAGATAGCTGATATAGAGATACTTTCGTTTCGGTACATACTAGAAAAGATAATGCAGTTTAACGAGCACCAGAATGTCCGTTATGGAGTTTACTTCTGTTCCGGAGAGTGAAGTGGGGAAACAGAACGTGCTGCTAACTTTGCCTCTTCCAGTTTGTTCATTCGAATCAAGCAGTTCTATTAATATCTACTTGTATCAATGTTAGGGAACTTTTATAGCTGATATGTTCTACTGACTAAAGTCGGATAAAAGGTTGTGGGCCGCAACTGCTCGTTTGAAGTCTTCTCTATGAAGCTAATTATTAAGCTATAATTGAACCGTGTGGCTCACTGTTGATGACTATTACAATTAGTTTGTATGGGTTAGATTTGTTATTTGGTTGTTGTCGGATAACAAACAACTATTGTCTACTTCGTATGCCTCGCATAAAGGTACCTATATGACTTCATGCTTTGACTAATATCGTTTCCTAATTTGATAGCTCATATAGGGATACTTTCATTCCTGCACATACTATTGATGATAATTCAAAGGAATCATCACTAGAATGTTCCATCTGGAATATACGTCTGTTCCAAAGAGTGGAGCGGGAAAAAAAAGAATTTGTTCTGATTTGATCATCTTCCCGGATGTCCACTCGATTCCAGCAGTTATGTTAAGGCATAGTTGTATTAGCTTCAAGGAATATTTGGTGCTGAAATATTCTACGGATCAAATAGTCTCTTCGGTTAACATTTCGTTCGAATTATTGGTTTCCATGCCACTCATTAAGCTATTATAATACCACGTGACTCTGTAGGTGAATCTTAATATTAATCATTTGTAAGATTTGATATTTAGTTGTAATCTAATAGCAATCAACTATTTTCTATTTCGGATCCTAAGCTCAAATGTAGAGATTCTTTTATGAATGCATGCGCTGATGAATAATGTTTTTCTAATTAGCTGATATAGAGGAAATTTTCCTCTGGCACATACGAGTGATGGTAATTCGATTCAATCATCACCAAAATGTGCCATATGGAGAATACGTCTTTCAGAGAGTGGCGCGGAAATGACAGAATGTGTTCTTAACTTATCTTCTCGCGGTTTCTCCATTCGAATCCAGCAGATATGCTAACCTCAGTTTTCATCAGCTTCATAGAGCTGAAACGTTTAACGGACAAGCGTTGGATAAACGGGTCCCGTCTGCAACTGTTCGTTTGACCTTTTATCTGACATGCCACCGATTAAGCGTAATAGTACAGCATGGCTCTATATTGATGAATAGTAAATTTTGTTTTTTGTAAGATTTGGGATTTGAGAGCAATTTGATAGCAAAATTATTTCCTATTTCGTATGCCGGAGAGTACAGTAGGAAAGAGAGATGTTCTTCTGAATTATTCACCTCCGGTTTGTCCATTTAATTCCAGTAGTTTTTTAAAGGTCTAGTTGAATCAGCTACAGGGAATGTTCTTATCTGAAATGTTCTAACGATGAAAGTCAGATAAAATTATGTCCTCGGCAAACAGTTTGTTTGACCCGCTTTCTTCCTTGGTGATTATTATGCTATAATAGTACCATCAGACTCTTGTTGATGAATCATAACGTTAGTTATTTGTACGATTTGTTTTTTAGTCATAATCTGATTACAAACAAACATTTTCTATCTGGTATACTACGCCCAAATGTAAAGATAGGTATATGACTGTATGCGCTGATGAAAATCGTCTTCTAATTAGAAAGCAGATATAAAGATACAGTCGACTCCGGGAAACTGCACACACTCTGGGCCATCACGAGTCCGTGCAGTTAGCCGGAGTGTGCAGTTAACCGGAGTACGGTACAGTAAATTTTTAAGCATTGTTTAAAAATAGGAACGGCGAGATTACGTGCAGTTATCCGGAGTGTGCAGATAACCGATGTTCAGTTAAGTGGAGTTGACTGTATCTACATTTCGGCACATATTGGTGACGATACGTTAATTCAATCAGCACCAGAATGAGCCATATGGAGTATACGTCTGTTCCAGATAATGAATCGGGAACAGGTGGACATGTTCTTATTATGTCCCCATCCCGTTTCTCCATTCGAATCGGGCAGTTATGTACGGTCTAGTTAAATTAATTTCATGGAAAGTTTTTATGTGAAATGTTGAACAGACCAAAGTCTTATGGACGGTTCTCATCCACAACTGTTCGTTAGAACTTTCTTATGCCATGCCAAACATATAGCGATAATAATCCAATGTAGCTTTTTTAATAATTAAAAATCTTTATTTGTAAGAGGACTTTATATGTTGCATTCTGATAACAAACAAAAAGTTTCTATTTCGTATCCTTACTTAAATGTAAAGTTACATATAATGACTACAAGTGCTGATGAATATCGTTTCTAATTAGCTGATATAGGGATATCTTCCTTCTGGCACAGACTAGTGATGATAATGCAATTCCATCAGCACCAGAATGTGCCATATGGAGTATACGCATGTTTCTCAATTCCAATCCAGTAATGTTATGGTCTAGCTGTATCAACCTGCAGGAACGTTTTTATCTGATTTGTGCTAAGGACTAAAGTCAGTAAAAGGTTCTCATCCGCAACTGTTCATTATACATCTCTTCTGCAATGCTAATCACGATTCACTACTAGAACCATGTGGTTCACTGTTGATTAATACTACAATGGAGTGTTTGTGAGATTTGTGATTTGGTTCTATTCTGAAAACAAACAGCCATTTCCTATTTCGTTAGCTTAGCACAAATGTTAAGTTATTTGTATGACTGCATGCAATGATAAATATGGTTTTCTAAAAGATAATTGCTACAGAAAAACTTTCCTTCCGGCACATAATAGTGATGATAATTAAATCCAATCAGCAATAGAATGTGCCAGATGATGAAATTCTTTCTTTCAGGGAGTGAAGCTGGAAAAAGAGAATTCGTCTTACATTTTTTCATCTTCGTGTTTGTCCATTTGAATACACCAGTTCTGTTAATGTAACGATATATCAACCTGGTCGAAAGTTCTTAACTGAAATGTTCCAGAGACCAATGTCGGATAAATGTTTATACTCGTTACCGATTCGTTGGATCTCTTTATTGCAT
This sequence comes from Unio pictorum, assembly GCA_030141615.1. NCBI lineage: Eukaryota > Metazoa > Mollusca > Bivalvia > Unionida > Unionidae > Unio > Unio pictorum. Next base: position 28,538 of record JARLTB010000340.1, read on the forward strand.
GCTGATTATTAAGCAATAATACTACGATGTGGGCCCTCTGTTGGAAAATATTACCATTAGTTATTTGTAAGATGTCCTTTTTGATTTTAATCGTAAAAGAGACAGCCATTTTCTGTTTTTTATGCTTAGCTCAAACGTAAAGTTACCTGTATCATTGCATGCATATGCAAATATAGTTTTCTAGTTAGATAGCTGATATAGACATACTTTCGTTTCGTTACATAATAGAAAAGATAATGCAAATCAACCAGCACCAGAATGTCCGTTATGGAGTTTACTTCTGTTCCGGAGAGTGAAGTGGGGAAACAGAACGTGCTGCTAACTTTGCCTCTTCCAGTTTATTCATTCGAATCAAGCAGTTCTATTAATGTCTACTTGTATCAATTTTAGGGAACGTTTATAGCTGATATGTTCTACTGACTAAAGTCGGATAAAAGGTTGTGGGCCGCAACTGTTCGTTTGAAGTCTTCTCTATCAAGCCAATTATTAATCTATAATTGAACCGTGTGGCTCTCTGTTGATGACTATTACAATTAGTTTGTATGGGTTAGATTTGTTATTTGGTTCTTGTCGGATAACAATCAACCATTGTCTACTTCGTATGCCTGGTATAAATGTAAAGTTACCTATATAACTCCATGCTTTGACAAATATCGTTTTCTAATTTGATAGCTCATCTAGAGATACTTTCATTCCTGCACATACTATTGATGATAATTCAAAGGAATCATCACTAGAATGTTCCATCTGGAATATACGTCTGTTCCAGAGAGTGGAGCGTGAAAAAAAAGAATTTGTTCTGATTTGATCATCTTCCCGGATGTCCATTCAAATGCAGCAGTTATGTTAAGGCATAGTTGTATTAACATCAAGCAATGTTTGGTGCTGAAATGTTCTACAGATCAAATGTTCTCCTCGGTTAACATTTCGTTCGATTTATTGGTTTCCATGCCACTCATTAAGCTATTATAGTACCACGTGACTGTCAGTGAATCTTAACATTAATCATTTCTAAGATTTGATATTTAGCTGTAATCTAATAGCAATCAACTATTTTCTATTTAACATGTTCAGCTCAAATGTAGAGATTCCTTTATGACTGCATGCGTTGATGAATATTGTTTTTCTAATTAGATAGCTGATATAGAGGTACTTTCCAACTGGCACATACGAGTGATGGTAATTCCATTCAATCATCACCAAAATGTGCCATATGGAGAATACGTCTTTCAGAGAGTGGCGCGGGAATGACAGAATGTGTTCTTAACTGATCTTCTGGCGGTATCTACATTCGAATCCAGCAGATATGCTAACCTCGGGTTTCTTCAGCTTCATATATCGTTCTTAGATGAAACGTTTAACGGACAAGCGTTGGATAAACGGGTCCCGTCTGCAACTGTTCGTTTGACCTTTTATCTGACATGCCAACGATTAAGCGTAATTGTACAGCATGGCTCTATATTGATGAATAGTAAATTTTGTTATTTTTAAGATTTGGCGTTTGAGAGCAATTTGATAGCAAAACTATTTCCTATTTCGTATGCCGGAGAGTAGAGCAGGAAAGAGAGATATTCTTCTGAATTATTCACCTCCGGCTTGTCCATTTGATTCCAGTAGTTTCTTTTAAGGCCTAGTTGAATCAACTACTTATCTGAAATGTTCTAATGACGAAAGTCAGATAAAATTATGTCCTCGGCAAACTGTTTGTTTGACCTTTTTTCTTCCATGGTGATTACTATGCTATAATAGTACCATCAGACTCTCGTTGATGAATCATAACATTAGTTTTTTGTGCGATTTGTTATTTTAGCCATAATCTGATTACAAACAACAATTTTCTATCTGGTATACTACGCCCAAATGTAAAGATAGGTATATGACTGTATGCGCTGATGAAAATCGTGTTCTAATTAGAAAGCTGATATAAAGATACCTACAAGCCGGCACATATTGGTGACGATACGTTAATTCAATCAGCACCAGAATGTGCCATATGGAGTATACTTCTGTTCCAGAAAATAAATCGGGAACAGGTGGACACGTTCTCATTGTGACCCCATCCCGTTTCTCCATTCGAATCATGCAGTTATGTACGGTCTAGTTAAATTAATTTCAAGGAAAGTTTTTATGTGAAATGTTGAACAGACCAAAGTTTTATGGACGGATCGCATCCGCAAATGTTCGTTAGAACTTTCGTATGCCATGCTAAACATCTAGCGATAATAATACAATGTAACTTTTTAAATAATTAAAAATCTTTATTTGTAAGAGGACTTTATATGTTGCATTCGGATAACAAACGAAAAGTTTCTATTTCGTATCCTTACTTAAATGTAAAGTTACATATAATGACTACAAGTGCTGATGAATATTATTTCTAATTAGCTGATATAGGGATATCTTCCTTCTGGCACAGACTAGTGATGATAATGCAATTCCATCAGCACCAGAATGTGCCATATGGAGTATACGCCTGTTTCTCAATTCCAATCCAGTAATGTTATGGTCTAGCTGAATCAACCTGCAGGAACGTTTTTAGCTGAAATGTGCTGGGGAATAAAGTCAGGAAAAGGTTCTCATCCGCAACTGTTCATTATACATCTCTTCTGCAATGCTAATCACGATTCACTACTAGAACCATGTGGTTCACTGTTGATTAATACTACAATGGATTCTTTGTGAGATTTTTTATTTGGTTCTATTCTGAAAACGAACAGCCATTTCCTATTTATTAAGCTTAGCACAAATGTTAAGTTATTTGTATGACTGCATGCAGTGATAAATATGGTTTCTACTTAGATAATTGTTACAGAAATATTTTCCTTCCGACACATACTAGTGATGATAATTAAATCCAACCAGCAACATAATGTGCCAGATGATGAAAACCTTTGTATCAGGGAGTGAAGCGGGAAAAAGAGAATTCGTCTTACATTTTTTCATCTTAACGTTTGTCCAATTGAATACACCAGTTCTGTTAATGTAAAGATAAATCAACCTGGTCGAAAGTTCTTAACTGAAATGTTCCACGGACCAATGTCGGATAAATGTTTATACTCGTTATCGCTTCGTTGGACCTCTTTATTGCATGCTGATTATTAAGCAATAATACTACGATGCGGCCCTCTGTTGGAAAATATTTCCATTAGTTATTTGCAAGATGTCCTTTTTGATTCTAATCTGAAAAGAGACAGCCATTTTCTGTTTCTTATGCTTAGCTCAAACGTGTATCATTGCATGCATATGCAAATATAGTTTTCTAGTTAGATAGCTGATATAGAGATACTTTCGTTTCGGTACATGATAGAAAAGATAATGCAATTCAACGAGCACGAGAATGTCCGTTATGGAGTTTACTTCTGTTTCGGAGAGTGAAGTGGGGAAACAGAACGTGCTGATAACTTTGCCTCTTCCAGTTTGTTCATTCGAATCAAGCAGTTCTATTAATATCTACTTGTATCAATTTTAGGGAACGTTTATAGCTGATATGTTCTACTAACTAAAGTTGAATGAAAGGTTTTGGGCCGCAACTGTTCGTTTGAAGTTTTCTCTATCAAGCTAATTATTAAGCTATAATTGAACCGTGTGGCTCTCTGTTGATGAATATTAAAATTAGTTTGTATGGGTTAGATTTGTTATTTGGTTGTTGTCGGATAACAATCAACCATTGTCTACTTCGTATGCCTCGTATAAATGTAAAGGTACCTATATGACTTCATGCTTTGACAAATATCGTTTTCTAATTAGATAGCTCATATAGAGATACTTTCATTCCTGCACATACTATTGATGATAATTCAAAGGAATCATCACTAGAATGTTCCCTCTGGTATATACGTCTGTTCCAGAGAGTGGAGCGGGATAAAAAGAATTTGTTTTGATTTGATCATCTTCCCGGATGTCCACTCGAATCCAGTAGTTATGTTAAGGCATAGTTGTATTAACTTCAAGGAATAATTTGTGCTGAAATGTTCTACGGATGAAATGTTCTCCTCGGTTAACATTTCGTTCGATTTATTGGTTTTCATGCTACTCATAAAAGTATAATAGTACCACGTGACTCTGTCTAAGAATCTTAACACTAATCATTTGTAAGATTTGATATTTAGTTGTAATCTAATAGCAATCAGCTATTTTCTATTTCGCATGCTAAGTTCAAATGTAGAGATTCCTTTATGACTGCATGCGCTGATGAATATTGTTATTCTAATTAGATAGCTGATATAGAGGTAATTTCCCTCTGGCACATAAGAGTGATGATAATTAGATTCAATCATCACCAAAATGTGCCATATGGATCATACGTCTTTCCAGAGAGCGTTCCCAAGTTTTCTTCTTGCGGTGTCTCCATTTGAATCCAGCAGATATGCTAACCTCAGTTTTCATCAGCGTCATATATCGTTCTTAGCTGAAATGTTTAAAGGAACAAATACGTTGGATAAACTCCCTCCACCCCCCTCCCCTGCAACCGTTCGTTTGACCTTTCATCTGACATGGCAACGATTAAGCGTAATAGTACCGTGTGGCTCTATTCCGATGTATAGTAAATGTTGTTAATAGTAAGATTTGGGTTTTGGTAGTAATTTGATAACAAAACTATTTTCTATTTCGTATTCCTAGCCCTGAGAGTGGAGCAGGAGAGAGAGAGAGAGAGAGAGAGAATTTATTCTGAATTATTCACCTCCGGTTTGTCCATTTAATTTCAGCAGTTTCATTAAGGCCTAGTTTTATCTTCTACAAGGAATGTTCTTATCTGAAATGTTCTAATGACTAAAGTCAGATAAAACTGTCCTCGGCAAACTGTTCGTTTTACCTTTTTTCTTCCATGGTGATTATTAGGCTATAATAGTACCATCAGACTCTCGTTGATAAATCATAACATTAGTTATTTGTACGATTTGTATTGTAGTCATACTCTGATTACAAAACAACACTTTTTATATCTGGTGTGCTACGCATATATATAAAGATAGGTATATGACTGTATGCGCTGATGAATATCCTGTTCTAATGACAAAACAGATATAAAGTTACCTTCATTCCGGCATAAAATTGTGATGACAATTAAATTTTATCAGCACTTGAATGTGCCATATGGAGTATACTTCTTTTTCAGAGAATGAAGTGGGAAATGCCGGACATGTTCCTATTGTGTCCCCGTCCGGTTTCTCCATTCGACTCCAGCAGTTCTGTTACGGTCTAGTTGACTCAACTTCAAGGAGATGTTTTATGTGAAATGTTGAACTGACCAAACTCTTATGAAAGGTTCTCATCCGCAACTGTTCCTTAGAATTTTCTTATGCCATGTTAATTATTTAGCAATAATAATACAATGTGGCTTTTTTAATGAATATTAAAGTCATTTATATGAAAAAGGAATTTGTTGCATTCCGATAACAAACAAACCGTTTCTATTTCGTATGCTGAGCTAAAAGTAACTTACCAATAATAACTGTAAGCGCGGATGAATATCGTTTTTAATTAACTGATATAGAGATACCTTCCTTCTGGCACATACTAGTGATGATAATGCAATTCCATCAGCACCAGAATGTGCCATATGGAGTATACTTCTGTTCCCGGACGTCCATTCGAATCCAGCAGTTATGTTAAGGCCTAGATATATTAACATCAAGGAATGTTTTGTGCTGAAATTTTCTACGGATAATGTTTTTTTCCCATGGTTAATATTTCATTATAACTATTGGTATCCATGCTACTCATTAAGCTATAATATTTCCATCATACTCTGTTGATGTATCTTAAAATAAGTCTTTTGTAAGATTTGATATTTAGTTATAATGTGATAGCAATCTAGCATTTTCTATTTCGTATGCTAAGCTAAAACGTAAAGTTGCCTGTATGACTGCATGAATTAATAAATATTCTTTTTCTAATTAGATAGCTGATATTGAGGTACGTTCCCTCTGGCACATAAGAGTGATGGTAATTCGATTCAATCATCACCAAAATGTGCGATATGGAGTATACGTCTTTCCAAAGAGTGGTGCGTGAATGATAGAATGTGTTCTCATGTTTTCATCTTGCGGTATCTCCATTCGAATCCAGTAGAAATGCTAACCTCAGGTTTTATGAGCTTCATAGATGGTTCTTAGCTCAAATGTTTAACGGACAACATTTGGATAAACGGGTCTCCTCCGCGAGTGTTCGTTTAACTTTTTATCTAACATGCTATCGATTGAGCAATATTAGTAACATGTGACATGTGTCGATGAATATTAACTTTTTTTTTTGTAAGATTTGCTTTTTCGTAGTAATTTGATATAAAATAAAATCATCTTTTTCGTATGCTTAGTCATGAGAATGAATATTAAAATTAGTTGTTTGCAAGATATATTATGTGTTTTGTTTTAATCTGTTTACACACAACCATTTTCTATTTCGTTTGCTACGCCAAAATGTAAAGACAGCTATATGACAACACATGCTGATGGACATCGTGTTGTCATTAGGTAGCTGATATAAAGATACCTTCATTATGGTACATACCAGTGATGATAATTAAATTCAAATCAGCACCAGAATGTGCCATATGGAGTATACTTCTTTTCCAGAAAATGAAGCCGGGCAGGGCGGACATGTTTTGTGATGTTTTTACCATCCCGTTTCTCCAGTCGAATCCAGCCGTTATGCTAAGGTCTAGTTATATCAACTTCAGGAATGTTTTTATGTGAAATGTTGAACGAACCAAAGTCTTATGAAAGATTTACATCCGCAACTGTTCTTTAGAACTTTCTTATGCCATGCTAAACATTTAGCGATAATGATACAATGTTGCTCACTTTAAATGAATATTAAAAATAGTTATTTGTATATAAAAAAAAATTATTTGGTTGTACTCTGTTAACAAACAAAACGTTTCTAACTCGTATCTTTAGCTCAAATGGAAATTTACCTATGTGACTGCACGCGCTGAAGAATGTCGTTATCTAATTAGCTGATGTAGAGATACGTTCCCTCTGACACATACTAGTGATGATAATTAAATTCAATCAGCACCGGAATGTGCCATATGGAGTATACCTCTGTTCCCGTACCTCTCCTCTGCAATGATGCTTCTTCCGTCAGGTATTTTGGCCGCCATGTATATCCAATATTGTGCTGAAAATGGCGTTAAATCATATAACTTTGATATAACGTAGTACTTCCACTGGATACTAAAGCGAATTAACACTGTAGTGTGCCAGTGATTGTATTGTTTCATTTAAAACATGATGAATGAATTGTGTTTCTTAATCTCAAGGTTGACATAAATATATTCAAAATCGTGTTTACCTTCCAAGACTGAAGTATGCATTCATTCTAACTTCTAGTGTCCTTATGTTTATACCTAATGGATGTTTAGCAGCAAATGATGAAACATTTTTCTAGTTGTTTAGCTGATATATACATACATTTATTTCGGTACAAACTACTGATGAAAGTTCCATCCAATTATCACCAGTATGTGGTAGAGCGACAACACTTCTTATTTGACAAAGAAAGAACGTATACAAGTGCCGTGTTTCTTCTTTTTCTCTGATGTTGCCTATGCAAATCCAGGGCAAAAGTGCATTTGTGTCATCATGTAGGCATTCACTTGAAATAGGATTTTACGACTACCGAGAATCTAAACGAGCGTGGTCCTAGACCACATATCCTTTTTTATAATTTTCTGTCAGGCCTATCAGTACCGGTTAACTAGCTAGCAGGAAATATTAACAAGGATGATACTAAAGATGACAATCCAATCCATTCATTGCCAGAGTGTATCAGACAGACAATATTTCGGTTCCACGTAGAGACATCGATTCCATGTACCTGAGGTATAATATTAACAGATGAAAATACGACACTGCATGGATTGATCAAAATATCTTTTGTCGCCATTGATTAGTTATTATAAAAATAATCCGAGGCCGAAGATTTTTCTTTGAAACATGTTGAAAGAATCGGCTTACTTTATATAAAGGTTGACATTAATAATTAAAACTCCGCTTGACCCTTGCAACACCGGAGAGTACATTTATTTAAAACGATTTAAGGACAGTTAAATTGATATAAAATGAATTCAAAATGAACATCGTTAAACACAGCAAAATATATATTAGGTAATTGCAATAAATTAACAGTCTTAATAAACCTGGATTTAATAATATAAAAAATCATTATTGTGTTGTCAATTAAGACTAAACACAATATATACTCGCGTATAACGCGATAACTCGGAGACATCCCAAGATGCACGAAGTAAGTTTTAAATGCATTTTTAGGTAAACATATTTTAAAAAATTACGTGTATACTTATTTTGAGGTTGGAGTGCCATGATTATTAAAAAGAAATGGTATAAACATGATAGAAAAGTAATTTATTTATTTTCTGTTTTCTTTTCTCATATACTTAATTTAGATTTGTGTATAATTTGATCCAACGATGACAAGAATTTAGCAATGGTGATGCTGTAACACTACCTCTCTCTTTTGACTCGATTATTGTTTGTTTAAGCACTAATCATTGGGCATTTTATATCAGTGTATCAGTAATTACGCTTTTCCTTTGCTTTGAAATTGTAACTACCTACCTCATTAAAATATCTCCTCAGGATTAAAAAAACACAACTAACAACATAACCGTTCGAAAAAAATACACTCGAAATTAGGTTTCGTAATGTTTTTTTTTTAAAATAATGGCTCCACCGCACGCACATTGTCAGTTTGATTAGGCGCTGAATTAAGTACATCCCTTGTAATAAAATCATTGGCAGCATTGCTATCTCCAGAATAAAATAAAGTTTCATAAATAATGCTTCGAAAATTAAGATAATATCGTAAAAGCTGAGTTGTAGTTTCCTTTGATGTAAGCGACCTTACACTATACCTGTCAACTTTCACGCCGGGTGGAACAAACCTACCGAATATCATCAAACAATGATAAGAATTTAGTATTTGCGAGGTGATGTAACACTACCTTCCTTTTGACTCGATTACTGTTTGTTTATGCACTATTGCATTATTGGGCATTTTATATCATCGACCAGGTAATTAATATTCATGCCAGGTTGAAAACAAACCTCCCGATTTTTGTGGTCGCTCCCGATTTTATAGTATCTTCAGATTGTTCCAGAACTCCCGAATATTGCATTATGCCTTCGATTTGCATTTCATCTACGCAAGAAACGTCCTTTATGTTCTGTTGTACGCATTTTTCCACCCGGCGTAAAAGTTGATAACTTGACTGTTCACACCCTACAAACACTACTGTTCACATAGGTTCATTCGTCACATGTACAAACTCTACTATAACAACAGTGACCGTCGAATAACAATAACAATCCATACACAACAAATACGACTCAAAACTTACAACATATGAGGTGGTCAAAAAAGCCCATGACCATCAGGCCCAGCTGAAAAATATGGCATCTAAGCTCGTTATCAACTCATTCAGACCCAAACATTTAATTATATAAGGTGGTCTCAAACCAAGGACCATCAGTTCTAGCTGAACAATGCAAACAGCTAGAAACAATCATTAGGACCCCAAATTTTTAGTGTATAATGTAGTTTACACTGTATGAAAAGTTGCCTTTACAAATATGTAAGTTAGACTTAAATACAAGTAAAGATGTAAAATGTATCAGTATCACCTTTACAATATCTTTACATAACAAAAAGATGAAAGTTCATCTTTTGTCAATGTAAAGACTATAAAAGCAGTTGAGTTGTCTTTACAAAAATGAAAGGCATTGAAAGTCTGACTTTACAGATATTAAATCCAAACTAAACTGCAAGCTTTCTGCCACATGCTTACATACTTTAAATAGTTTGTTCACTTTGTTTCATTTAACTTAAGGACAGATGGTATAGTTAGGTCAACCAGAGAGATTTGTTTAATGGGACTGTTCCATCAAAGATACAAGAAATCCAGATAAAAGTGACAATGATAACAATTACAAATGATCAATATTTAAATAAATGTATTGCAATCATTACATCAAAATGTACAGTTAACATCAGAATCAAACAATATCTTAATTGATATAATTTTATACATGATAATGGCCAATATTTGTAAAAGAACAACAAAGGGGTTAAATAGCTATTAAAGGAAAGCAATTATTTGTGAAATACATTTTATTAATATCTATATTGCCAAAATATCTAACTAGTCAATGCCACATTAATCAGTTCCATCTCTTGAAATCAATGAATTATTCTTTGTAAATCCTGAATGAGTCATTTGCTTGGTGAAGAGAATATTTATGTGATTCTTGGTCCCTATATGCCTCGTATACATATCAGCCCTTTAGGCTACATATACATGTACAGGTGTCGGACATCCTTCACAACCCTCTAACTCCCACAGGTTCCTGAGGCATTCCTTTTCAACAAGAAAAAATTCAGAGCTAGGTTGGTGCAATGTTCTGTGACAGGACTTGCCCCGTTATGCCAAAGATTATTTTATATGTACAATAAAAGTGTTTTTTAACCTATGTATTGTGTATTATTTAAATTGTAATTTAATTGGTTAGATATAGTTTGAATAACGCCCAATGCATTCTTACCTGACCCCTTGTTTGGGCCCCTCTTTGTCTGTGGTGGTTCTGCCAAACACGAGGTCATTTACAAATTTTAGCTATGTTCATGTTGAACCAATCAGATGACGGAATTAGAACACGTGATCTAACATTCGTCAGCTGGTTTGAGGCACTGATACATTGGCTTGGATGCAACAAAGACGTGCCTTTCAGTGCTAGCGTTACACTAAATTATTAACCAAGGTTACTGTAGTGAACAGACATCTCCATCGACATGAAGTTTTCCTGATTTGTAAATTCTTCATGCAAAAGATTACTGTCCATTTTGTGCACTTGATAACTGGTATACATAGAGATATGGTGGTATTGCATTGGTTGCAATGGAGATTATAAAACTAGAAGAAACCATCAAACTTGAATCACCATTCACCACTGCTGGGATGGAATATTAAAACCAGACTCATTGGTAAAAAGTGTTGAATGTGTAATGTAATGCCTTGTTGCAGGTATTTACACAATATATACTCAGATGCAAATCAAAATTATTATCAATTTTACAGTAGAAAATCCTTATTTTGTTGCCAGTAATGACTAATAAAAGATAATACTTTCTACAACTTTAATTTTTGTAAAGGTAAATTGCACTATATACTAATTAACGTAAAGACATGTAATGTTAAACTTTAATGAGATTTTACGACTTAAATTTGGTCTTTTTGTCACCTTTTAAGAAATGGAATTATTTCCTTTAATTACTTAATGGAACAATTTACAACATCTTTACAAACTAAAAGTTATTCTTTCATGCACCTTTTGTTCATTGGAAAAGTGGGCCATTTATTTGCATTTTAGGACCCTAAAATTGCTTGTAAATATCATCTTTAATACCTTTAACTTTTTCCAAAAATTTGTATTAAAGTTAAGTAAAGGTCAAGCAAAGTTTGTCTTTCTTTATCTTTTAAGTGCTAGTAAAGACATCTTTTCAAGCAGTGTTAAAATCACTGGACCACCAGGCCGGGCTGCACTATGCGGCATCTACATATATCCTCTAAAAACACAACGGTCACTTGCATGGTACTAACCTCCTCTTAAAAAAATCACAGAATTTCGTTTAAAAATTCAGATACTTTTAGCAGCCACTCTATTTAACCAACTTCAAAATTTAAGCATACCGACACCTCAGACGCATCACCTGGAAACAGCGGACACTTCCACAGTGGACAGCCATCTTCCTCTCCAACACCTTTCCTCCTTTGCCTCAGCTGGACACCAAATATCAGCATATAATGCTGATATAAATGTTTCCACACAAATAACCAGCATATACTATCAAGTAAAACATCCTCCTTTAGAAACATGATGATATGTCATTGGGTTTATTCCCACTCCTGTCAGCTCTACATTCGGCTCATATGGACCTACATGGAACCATATTCCGAGGGTAAATGAACAGTATCCACGGGCACATAAACGCCTGGGGATGAGGCTCTGATTCCGTCCCCTAGTAACAATTAAAAGGCCGCTGGGCGACCATAAACTCGAAGTACATGCACTTAATATGAGCACACCTCGTTAATTCCAACAAACAAACAAACCTCTGAATTGTTATTGTGACGAAATAATTACTTTATTAAAAAGAATTCGCTTCTTCATTAAAAAGAATGTAAAGTTTAAAAATTATTCTCATAAATTAATGTGTGTTTATACCTCTACAGCAATAACAGTTAAAACGTAAACCAGAACACAAAAAATAAACTAGAACAATAAAATCGTCCACAATTAATTGTAACACCCGAATGACCACTACGAATGAGGTAACTCCATGCGCCATTCCCACGAAAGAAACTTACATGAGTGAATAACACATTTTGTACCGTATATACCAATATTAAAATGATTTAAGCCGAAAGGTTTTTTTTTGTTTAAATTACCGAATCTATCAGAAGTTTGGTTTCGCAATACTTTATTGTACTATTTTATAAATACGTGGAATAACTGTCTAACAAAATAGGTAAAACAAGAACGGGATAAAACATATATTGATCTAACATGCTACTATTGCCATACTGCACATTTTCCAATAAATGATTTGCAAACATAACAATTTCCAATAAATGATTTGCAAACATAACAATTTCCAATAAATGATTTGCAAACATAACATTTTCCAATAAATGATTTGCAAACATAACAATTTCCAATAAATGATTTGCAAACATAACATTTTTCAATAAATGATTTGCAAACATAACATTTTTCAATAAATGATTTGCAAACATAACAATTTCCAATAAATGATTTGCAAACATAACAATTTCCAATAAATGATTTGCAAACATAACATTTTCCAATAAATGATTTGCAAACATAAAATTTTCCAATAAATGATTTGCAAACATAACAGTTTCCAATAAATGATTTGCAAACATAACATTTTGCAATAAATGATTTGCAAGCATAACAGTTTTCAACATTTTTGTAGCTACTAAATATAATCATGCGCAAAATACAGCATTAGCAAAGAAAAATGATTAGTATGTATTTCTAGATATGTAATGATAGATTCTGAGGCAATTCATTACCACTGTTCACTTGCATTCGTTGGCATCCAATTGTGCTAATTAAAAAGCTCATTTAAAGATTGTGATTTCGGGGAATGAGTAAACCATTTTATAAATAGAGTCATATATGAATGTTTCGGTTCTATTGTTTTCAATGATAAGAATTATTCAATATGTGCCCCCTTTATAGACTTGTTCTAATTCTTTGTCCTCAAAGCATATACTCAGTTCATTTCATAACATCTATTTATGAATTGAAACGTGGAGTAGAGAAAATATTACGTGATACATTATAATAAAATCAAAACAAACAGTAATTAAATAATTAGGTAATAATTCAAGAATTAAATACAACCTCCAACTAATAACGCATATTATTAATAAATTAAACTGCTTATTTGTAAAACATCAAAGATAAAGTTAATCGTAAGATTTAAAAACGTGTATATTCCTACCTTTCTTCTTGAATCAGTCTTCTGTTCTTGATCAGTGAATATGTTTCTCAAGTCCAACACAAATCGTAAGTATCCAGAAAGTTTAATTTACACGGACAGTGTAGATATCAGTACCCGAGAACTGTGATTTCACGTAAAAGAAACAGAACATAAACACCCAGGATTTGTCGTCTGTTCTTCATCAAGTAATGTGATTCTTAAGTTCAAACAAATTGTAAATATCCAGAAAATATAATGCACACTTGCTTCGTAGACTCCAATCCTACAAACCGTTGACTGCACATCGAAGAAAAATGAAATATATATACCAAGAATTGTGCTCTATTCGTTTGACACGACTCAAAAAGTGTCATCGGATTAGCAATCACTACTCACTTTTAAGTGTCTAGAATATTTTATTTACGCCATTAGTTGTATTTGTACAGTACAGTCAAATGCGAATTACAAACACTTCCTGGTGATCACTGATGTGTAGCAGGGTTCAAAGCTAACTCGGCTTATTTTCATTAACACTTATGCAGAGAAATGTATGTTACCCCGGGCTCATTAATCCCGTAAAGGTAAATCTATTATGAAAGTTGGTTCTTTAGTAAACGTGGAATGCTAGAGGCATTTAAAAATGGGAAAATAATTAGAGGAAAGATTGTTAACGTAATGTATTTTATAACATCCTCTTAAATCATAAAAGCAAAGGAAACAGCTTGATATATTTATTTTAATTAATAAGTGTATCTAAAAGTTAAAATACGTATTGCTATCGAAACATAAATATTAATTGTGAAAATGTGTAAACATTGACAGGACGTTATTGTATAATTCTGGCATAAATAGTTGTATTTTGAAGAAAGTCATTGAAAAATAAACAATTTTATTTCAAGATCTTTTCTCATTTATATTAAATATATTTTTAATGTGGCTGTTTTTATGAATGAAGGCGTACTATTGTAAACGTATAAACATAGTAATCGTGTATTCTACCGAAATTTTACTCGCAATATTGTATTATTATCAGATGACACACTTTTGTCAGCAGAAAGACTATTTTGTATACTTGCAAATCTGCAAATCACACAACAAACAATGACAGCCCCGGCGGCCTAAGTGGTTGTATCAATGTACGTTTCAGGTAAGACTTCTTGAGGTTTTGTTGCGAAGCAACCATACTTACTTTGTTTCTGGACAAGGTAAAAAAAGACATTGTTGTAGTTTCCATGCTATTAAGCAGTTTACGTAATATGCAAACTGTTTGAATTTGCAATAATACCATCCCCAAAGATACGAAGCCATTTGGCACTTTCATTAAAACGACTCTCCATTCCAGCTCCAATGTTTCCAAAAAGTTTTCGTGAAGTGCAAAAACCAAACTTTACAAATAATCAATTGCGGATTTCGCAATAAGGTACCGTTCTCAACTATAATATTATCTTCTGTTTTCAAGTATTTTTAAACATTTTCTGTAACGCACAAACGAGAGAAAGCAGCATAAATAATCATAGCTTCAAAATCTCCTTTTCAGAGCACATAACCGTTATTAATGGATCAAAGTGCACTGAACCAATCATTTCTCATCAGATAAGGAATAAAAATATGTCATTGTTGTTTTTTGTTTTACAGGTTGTATTATTCTAATATTAACATTCATAACCATTATCTTGCTTCATTACTTATTACTTGGAAATACATATACGTATCTTTTCCAAAAATATTTAATTGAGTCTATAACAGGGGCCCTAAGTAGCCTAATGGTTTTTATAGCGATTGTTTTAAAACAAAAACGTTACATTATTGAAACAAATCAATATATATCAGCTTTTATTACACGTGACCACATTTATGTTGCCAATGTTGGGAGTCATATACTAAAAAGATTACATTGTGCGTTTCATATTTAAAACTTGTCGATCCACGAACTCGTCATAAAGGTGTGTGTGTGTGTGTGTGTGTGTGTGTGTGTGTGTGTGTGTGTGTGATTTGGATTTTTAAGGTAGCTTTATTATAATGTTTCAGTTATGTCGCTACGATGTCTGCAGTATGGCGGTTTGCCTCACTAGGTCTTGCATTGGGGCATTATGCCGCAGATATTTTTCATGATGTCTCACCAGTTATTTACTTCTGACTACAGGCCGACTAGTCCTAACACTAACCTCAATGCCGAGCGTCAAGCTAGACAGCTGTTAGTACCATTGTAGGTCCTTGATATGAATCGACCCGGGATCTAATAGACGACCTCCCGCATTCGAGGCGGATGCTCGAACCACTGGGTCATTGAAGAGAGAACGTTTATGCATACATACATACATACATGCATACATACATACATACATACATACATACATACATACATACATACATACATACATACATACATACATACATACATACATACATACATACATACATACATACAATATCTAGTAGTAATTTCATGATCCTAAGCAAACGAAGAAAGAAAGGCTTTCCTTCAAAATGCTAAATGCAAGCAGAATATTTCCTTAGGGTATTAAAGTTTCTCTCTGTTTGTGCTGAAAGTACTCTCTGTACTAAAGATGACATATGGGTACTAAAGATGCTATATGGGTGCTACAAATACCCTCTGTGTACTTACGATGCACCCGGGGTAATTAAAATGTCCTCTGTGTACTAAAGATGCCCTTTGTATCCTAAAAGTGCCTCCTAGGGATTATAAATGCCGTCTTCCTACTAAAAATGACATCTGTGTAGTAAATGTGCCCTTTGTGTACTATATAGCCCCTGGGAACTAGAGATATACACTGGTTACAAACGATGCCCTATTGGGTAATGTATATCTCCACCCACTGGACACTCAAGGTACACTCTGGGAACTGAAGTTGCTCTCTTTTTAAAAGAAGTTGCCTTCGTTGTTATAAAGATGTCCTCTGTGCAAAAAAGTTACCCTTTGTGTATTGCAGATACAGCCATGAGAAGATAACTCATGATATTTAATTAATATGTTAGATACACTGTTGTTAAATTTTATAAATTGCAGTTTATGACACCGATAGTATTATTATTATTATTATTATTATTATTATTATTATTATTATTATTATTATTATTATCTAAGGGATATCAATCCCTTTTACGCCAGATCCAAAGCTTTAAGCTCCCGTACACTTTCCATTAACGACAGGACATATTAATGTTGACGAAAAACACACAACCAATATTTTGATTTTGACAAAATGTATGTTCACTCTTCAAAAGAAAATGAAAATACTAATTACTGAGGACGTGTATTCGTGACTTTTCAAAAACAAACTACATATATATTTAGAGTATGGATTGTAGATTATAGTCATATAGTTACAAGAGAAGTACATCAGAAAAAATGTACAGAATTTATAGATACATATTTACATTATCATCAAAATATGAACAATGATTTCATATTTTTGCAATGCAATAGTGTTATAATACCCACTGGTGAATGATTTCTCAGTGACAAAGAGAAATAACCCCAATGATGAAAAAAGATATATGCAGAAAACATCATCTCTACGCTTTTGGCTTATGTGTTTACCCGCCGGATTATCCATTAATCACACTAAGCATGTGCTTAGGTCACCATTCCATCTGGGGCAGCAGTAAAAATTCAAATGAACTGGATGAATCATATATGAATATTTCGATCTGCATGTATGAGTATTTTGCTTATCTGTATATTTTTTAATATTGCTTTTTGTTTAGTGTTGGAGAAGGGGCTTTGCGCCGCTTTTTGCACCGCCACCTGGTGAGGTGTTTCCATGAGCATGCATGCATTGACCGACATGTAGGAATAATGAATTCAAAAACAATCTCTATATTATTATAGCAAAGTTACTATGACTGAAAATGCGAATTATAGATTAACGAATGAATGTACATAAATTGACGGTTGAAAATAACGATAATTCATTGTAGCAGTCATACTTAATATTCAGTGAAGACATACGAGCAAATTTTAACATGTAATGATCCCACGTTAATCCCACGTCAATCCCACGTCAATATCTGTAATAATAAAAGGTGACGAAGCAAAGATTTGTCCATAAACATGTTGCCCTCAATCCTTTGTTTTATATAATTAAAATTTTAAAACATTAATAAATTACGAAACTATGTTGTTTCCCTTTTTGATAGTGTAACATTAAACAAAACTTTGGTACAAAATTGTAAAAACGTTGTATATTAACTTTGTTAAAAATGACATTATTTGTTGTAGATGTTGTTATGGTCAATGCACATATGTGCCATTTGTAACTTGTTTTCAGGTCAGAAGATTAATGTGCTTATGTTTATGTTTTAGCAAGGTTGCAATAGCATTTTGTCCTCAGGTAACCTAATCATGCATTACACCAACGTTGTGAAAACGTTGTGTGTTAGGTGGATGATTGCAAAGGAATTCCTTTGCCCACATGTACACATCTTCCAAACCAGCACTGCTACCGCCGCTAACAGCAACTTTTAAACGTCAGACCCTTTATGAGTTTTACAAGTGCATCTCATTAAAAAAAATCTAAAACTATTTAAATTTCACATTTTGCATACGTACAGGGCAAGAAAAGATGATTGCGATATCCGGAATGTGGGAAATAATTTCAGTTATGATCGAAATAAGTTTGAAACACATGTATTTAAAATACGTTTATTTGGTTAAGTAATAGGAAATAAATGATGTTTAATTTTTTTATATCTTGATGAAGCATTTTTAGGCTGTATCTTACAATTTTTGCATTTGTGTGTCCACATTGTAAATTAGACTAAGATACTTCTTTTCTTATTCATGTATACTGCAGTCCTTCAAACATAAAGATAGTGCATTTAGACCTTTCAAAATACCAATCACATGACACGGTCAGCACAATATGTGACATTACAACCAAAATTAGAAAGATTGGGCTATAAAAATTAGTTTGCCTATAAAAACATATTGTGGAAGGTAATAGTATTTCGGTCATTATGAAGACATTTATCATTGTTATAATAACTTTGAAATTAAATTATGAATTGCTAATTATTAAAAGTTTATTTTTTTACTGAAATATTTCATACTGTGTAACATATTAAAATAATCTTGTTCATAATATCAGTAAAAAAAACTTTAATTTGTTGGTTGCTAATCATTATTGAAGGAACGTATTTCAGCAGTTATACTAAAATAAGTTTTTTCTTTCAAAACCACCTACAGCATTAGTCATACATTTAACAATAAAACACAAGCAGTCTGGTGACTTAACCTAAGAATTTATTTATGATTCAATAGTGAAAACCTGACCATTGATCAATGAGAGCCCAACACCCCTAGTACAGACAGATTTTGTATGCAATGTTACCGATTGTATGCAAAGCCATCTTGATTATCATTCGAGTTATTCTTGGCGATCAATTGCATGGTCAGAATATATATTGTTTTCAACTTCTTTATGTACTGTTCTCTGGAACATAACGAAATTTAAGGTTTTGTTACAATGAAAAAAAATACTTTTTTTAACATTTTAATACGTTTGATTTTATCCCTTTCTCAGAAACAGTTTTGTTATCATTCCGTTGAACAATAGGAACAAGCTTTACTTCTGGGACAGTTATCCAAAAATAGCTACCGATATGCATTTATGCCCAATGCTATTCTTGAACTATTACAAGTATTATAAATGCACTTTTATGGTTCACTGATAGTTCATTATATGACCAAGTTTATCTGATTTTAACAGTTATCCATATTTGATGGTATAATTACACTAATGATTTCTTAATTTGGATGATCTAGTTTTACCTTTTTTAGTTTGTAGAATGAAATTTATTGACAGTTTCTTAGTATTTCTACTTTTATTATTGTTCAGCGGATATTTGATGATAATTTTATTTCCTTTTGTGATGAATTGGAGGAAATTACTTACCTAAAATAATTCATTCAGTTTCTATTTATTCTTCGTACATATAAAATATATATCAAGAAAATTATAATGGAAGTGATTAAGACAAAATTTCACTCGATGAATAGTTTCATCATAATGTCGTACTCACATCACTAATTATGCATACCTTGTAACTTTTTTTTGAGGTAATTAGCTAATCCTTTCATCTCATTATTTTTCAGGCGTTGTGTAACGTCTTACATACATAACAATTTGCATGGCTTTCTAAAAAGGAAGCCGTTTATTATGATTGCACACTACTGTAATGTAATAATGGTTCACACTGGTACATAGTTATCGGTTCAAATACTAAATTCATTTGATGTACAAAGTTTAAGAACCTTTTTTCATTTTTGTGCATTCCACTGTCAATGCTATACAGCTTGCTAGTTAACTGCTGCCAAAACAAAGGAAGATAGAATAAAACTGATAATTGAAATAATGAAGGTCGACAAATATGACAGACGACAATTACTCTTCCTCGACGGAAACTTAAATAAACAATTGATAAGACAAATAACGGACTATATAACGAAGACGTTAATAAGGTGTGGACCACTAATGAAGGTTAAGGAAAAATAACACCATGGAAAATTTAAATTTAAATTTAAATTTAAAAGTTAAATTTAAAATTTGAATTTAAATTTTATTTTTAAATTTTTGACTTTAATTTAATTTAACAAAAAAAAAATAGAAATTATTAATGTGAGGGGGAAGTACATATGAGGACGCCACAGGGCTAAATCACAGGGCGCCACGCGAAGTGAGCAGGTCTGTGGAAGAGTTTGGAAAACACCACCCAAATATTTAAATTAGTGTTTCTTCTTTCTTTTTTCTTTTTTCTCTGGATACTAAATCCATGCTTTATCTGTCGAGACTATCTCCCGCAATAGTCTTGACTCCCATTTTAAGGGAAACTAAAACAATTTTGGACCCTTTCTTATGATTTAACGAATAAATAAACGAGGGCCGGACAAATTGAGACGGGAGCTGCACAGTCAAATAAATTTGTGCAGCTCTCGCTTCAAGGAAAACGGACCCATTCAAATAATAAAGTAAGTAAATTGAGACACACATACAATATGTAAATAACGCACCTCAATTTATATAAAATTCAAAAATTCAAAACTTAATTAAATGCTAAAAACATATTAAAAGCTATCTTCCATTTTGGAGAAGATAATAGCAAGATAAGACAACTGGTACAATTGGAAATATGGCGATCCTTAACATATACACGAGTATATAATATACTTTGATAGCAAACACACAAATAGCATCACACATATAGCATACACAAGGATGAGAGACCACTAGCCATGGTCATCAAAATTAAAAGTAACCTACTAGATTGGGTAGATCAAATCCCAACTAGTAAGGAATACTTAGGATACACTAGGGAAAAAAAATACCCCTTGTCAAACTATCTTATAACCCCGATGGGGAAATTTAATGGACCTTTCAGAAGTAAAATATAAATAAAAAACAACATAAAAACATCGGGGGGAACACACATACATATAAACTTTTTTAGAAATTTTTTTTGATTAGGGGGGGGGGCATCTGTCTGGTGCCCCCCCAAAAAAAGTTAACTGCTGCCAGACAGAACAACATGTTATGATCATGTTAGTGGTGTTTACTGCTCGGCTCCTTAAACTGCAGATAGACGGCACATTGTTAGGTTTTCCCCTTCCTTTCATGGTGGTATATTATAAATAATGCTTTCACTTTTATATACATGTCATTCCATTCAATATATGGGTCTTAATTTTGCTACATTATGATGTGATATCTACTGATGAAATTGACTGGAGCTATTACCCCTTAGGATAATGACCTACTGATGTTTCTTTGTTGTCATCATTTGTCATATATTGTATTGGGGTTTAGTGAAATGCATCAGACAACTTCATGAGTTGAACTTTTAAAATCATTTTATTTCAAGCATTTTATTTAAAATTTGATATTGTTGTATCAAGTATCTTGAAGTTGTGGATCTTTTTGGAATTATTACGATGCTGAGGAGAGAGATGCCACGGTAGTTGTTGCAGTATCTACATTCTCCTATGTTCTTGTACAAAGTGTGTCGCTGTTGGCGTTGCTTATGTTCTTGAGTGATGTGTTCTTCGGTTCTGCAGAGGCAGAGGGATATGTGCAGAGGCTAATGTGTATCCCCCACCCACCCACCCTCTCTCTCTCTCTCTCTCTCTCTCTCTCTCTCAACAGAATATTGCAACATTGTATTATTTGTATTGTGAACGGTGTATTAAAATTTCAAAGCAAAAGAATCAGGTTCACTGGTTCAAGTTAAGATATCTTTTTATTTCTCACTCCACACACTTTTCCGTAGTATCTCGCGTGTGTGTGTGTGTGTGTGTGTGTGAGAGAGAGAGAGAGAGAGAGAGAGAGAGAGAGAGAGAGAGAGAGAGAGAGAGAGAGAGGATTTAGATGAAATTCAGGACTATCTTTACTTCAGTTAGAATATGGGATTGTTCAGATTGTTATCGTTATTGTATTACAACGCTAATACTTATCGGATTTAGATAATATATAAGCAAATAGCTAGCTTACTGTTGAAATATAACCTAATGTTAAAAAATGCAATAATGGTCACTTTCATGTATATCACTACCAATAGATATGACGTTCTTCTTATTGTACCGCATGATATATGGATGTATATCACGGGGCAGTGGTCTTTACTGCAAAAAAAAAAAACATTGATATTATTAGTATTATAATTATTGTTATTATTATTATTATTATTATTAGTAGTAGTAGTAATAGTAGTAGTTTATTATTAATATTAGTTTTATTATTATTATTATTATTATTATTATTATTATTATTATTATTATGTTGATGATAATTATTATTATTATTATTATTATTATTATTATTATTATTATTATTATTATTATTATTATTATTATTATTATTATAGTGTTGTAACAAGCATAGTTTTGAAATTAAACTTGCTGCTCAAGCCGCATTATCTCTCTTGGGACTTCAAGTACTTCCCAAGCTGACTTTTGCAAAATAATACTGTTTGAAATAAGAATTACTCAGGAACTCCCCCCCCCCCCCTCAAGATTTTGATTCGATCTTTATCTTATATAACACGAAACCTACTCCACTCGATTTTCAAATTATCTTTGATTTCCAATGAGTGTGACGACCTGGATCTACTATTCATTTCTGTCATCTGTAATTCAATAATTAAACTCGTTATCTTTTGAAGCAAGCAACAACCCTCCAATACATAATTTTAAATCCTTTTTGAACCATGATAATAAAAAATGCAATCCAAAGTAACGCTGATGATATAATAACTCAAAGCTTGCGTGCCAGTCTTAGAACAAATTGTATATAAATTAAATTACGATTTATCAAAGAATCATGTATCTAATTATGAGTATTGATTCTTCGGTGAAATTGAGAACGAATAACACTTTCTTCTAGACTGTTCCAAATATTAAAAATTTAGAGGTACAGTCTCTTTCGCTTTAATAATTGAAACGGTATTATTTAGCAACACTGCATTAAGTGTAGAAAATAGCACACACATATTTTTGACTGTGCAAAATTATATTAGAATGACCAATAAATTTAATTAATTGACTGAACGCACACTTTTAAATCATTATTAATTAGTTCTTATGCATTGATATAGTCTCAATGTAGGTATTTGCTGATGTTCTAATAATCATTTGTACAGGCATCGACATCAATTATATTAGTATTTTTTATTACTACCTGGGAGACAGTGCTAATAATGTTATACCTTCAATTTAATCACTCAAAATCATGTTTCAAATTTCACTTGACCATGTCTCTTAAATAAAATATATCTTAATAATTCCTGTCAATGTTTACAACTTTTGAACATTAATATTGATTATTTCTGTTTAAAAAAGTAATTAAAATAAATTTAATATATATTTCAAACTTTACTTCTTGTTTCTTAATTTAATTATCTGCCATACAAGACACATTAATAATCTATTGTCTAATTATTTCTCCACCTTTCCATACCGCTGACATTCCAAGTTTTCTAAAGAAAAACTTTTCTTAATAGATTTGCTTATGTATCGGTTTAATGAACTTGAGATAACATCTGTTTTTTTTTTCTGGCGTACTTTTAATGAATAGAGACCGAGTTAGCTTTGAACCCTGTTAATCCTCAGTAATTGACAGGAAGAGATCCATGGTAAATATTATCTAACTGCACTCTATCAATGCGACATTATGGTGTGAACAAAGGGTCTAGACACTAACTAATTACAAGCGATTACTAATCACGTGCCACTTCCAGAGCTGAGTCAAAAGAAGAGAGCCCAATTCTGGGTGTACATAGCCGCTGTTTCTCATAAATGCAGTCAATGTTCTCTGGGATTTTAATACATGATGTCAATGTGAAGTATATTCTCAGGATTATTCTCAGGATATTTACATTCCTTTTTTAGAGTTATGGCCACCTTTGTTGACGAGGAAGAAAAAAAATTTCAAGTTAAAAAGATAAGAATAAATAATCCCCCCCACTCTCTCTCTCTCTCTCTCTCTCTCTCTCTCTCTCTCTCTCTCTCTCTCTCTCTCTCTCTCTCTCTCTCTCTCTCTCTCTCTCTCTGTAAACCGTACATTGTACACGGTTACTTGTACCAACTAAATACAAATGAAAAACCGAAATATACCAAACTACTGATCCACTGTAGTTTGTAGCCAGTCACTTATATCGAACCTGATCGACTGCAGTTCGTGTTATTGGGTTTCCTGTGTCATAAGGACCATTAATCCACATATAGGTACACCGTATTACATTCTGTTTGGATCACCTTGTTGGATTTAGTAAACATTAAACGTGGATGATTGCAATCATTTTAGGGCAACAATTGTCTTAATTTATTAAATTAAATTCATTCTGCTTTCCTATTTGTTCATTTTTCTCTAAATTAAAAGTAAATCTCAAGCATGTTTTACAGAGATAACGGAGGTTCTAAAAAGATAAATCAGAAACACATTCAAAATTTGTTTAATAACGTGCATGTTAAACGATAATCACCTTGTTTTCAATCTTAATTTCAAATTAAATTTCGATATCAATTAATTTTTTAATTGCATACTGTAGATTATTTTTTTTATCAATTTTGCGTATATGTCCTGCGTTTACTATAATAGATTACCAAGAAATCCATTTATACATATGTCTTTAATAAGTGTGTGTGGTATTAAGGGTACATCTATTTACCGCGGCATATATTTCCGGAGGTATGTGTCATGGCACTTTTTCGATGCACTGGTACTTCGGTATTCGCCGCCTCTATAGAACGCGTACACATTTAGCCATGTTTGTTTTTATTAAAAAGTTAACGATGATGACATTATGGCTTCATTTATTTGTAAAGAAATAATGAAAACTGATTTTTTTAAAAACAAAAATTCAGTTGAATATGTTGCATATTAAGATTTAAAAATACAAATATAATTTGATTCTTCAAATTTAGGAACTACAGTTTAATAATGTATTTTCTTATGTAATTACCTTTGTACGTTAATATCTAACGTAAATGTAATAATTGCATTACAGTTGGAAGTTTAGGTAAAAGCACTGGATAATTTTTCATTTTCGCCAGCTCTTTCTGATCAATATCTTGTAGGTTTCAGGATGAGCGCTTCCAATAGTCGGTGTTTCAAATTAGCACTATGCATGGGTGAGCTGGTAGGAAAATATTTGTATTGTATGATCAATATAGAAAGGAGTTGAGCTACTCCATGCGGTTGTATGGCTACATTATACCGGTTACACATATGAAAGAAAAGAGAACACGAACAGTGAATCAGCATTCTCTCTCTCTCTCTCTCTCTCTCTCTCTCTCTCTCTCTCTCTCTCTCTCTCTCTCTGGAAGATAAACGTGTAGCAGCTGGCACATTCTTGCCCTGATTTAATTAAATTATTACAGTTCGTTTGTGGTAGGAGAAATTCATTTCTGTATATCAACTAATCATTTTGATATTTCGTTTTATCAGACAATGATCGTGTAGATAAATTTAAATTGGTCATACATATATAACAACGGCCATTCAGCGAGGTAATCTTTGAAGAATGGTTCTTTCACATCCTTGTCAGTTCTACATTTCACCTCAAGTAGATGAACCTTAGTATTTGGGTTTTGGCATTGCACAATGACATTGGTCCTTGATGACCAAGCGGTTTACTACTCTCAGATATGGAGAGTCCTTTGGCATATCCGAAACTAAAATGATTTACATATAATTCATTCGAGTGCTGATTTAATGGAATTGTTAGCACTTCCGTGCACTGGAAGAAACAAACATTTCTCAACGGGTAATCATACATTTTTATCGTCCACATTTATATGACCATATTCACGCGAAGAATTTTAGAAAGAGTTTTACTAAACCTCGCAGCAGTACGACTAATTGTACGTTTCACATTCCATTCGTATACTGGTTAAGGATTTACGCGATCATCACAACATCAAACAACTACTTGACCTACACGTTGTTTAAGAATATCGACAATTGGTCGTCATCTCTGACACGGAAATGATCTGCCTCTAGAGTATTCGAGAGCTGATTTCAAGGAATTTTTATCACTACTTGATACTGGAAGAACAGCATTATATAAGCAATTTCTCACTCTACCACACAATGCTGTCAATCAGGCACATTCGATGGGAATACTGAGGCGTGTTGGTTCTAGGCAAGAATCAAATCAGTATAAAAACTTTGCAGTCAGAAAAAGAGTCATAAAATCATATAGCCGTGTTGATATATTAACTGTGGGAATAAGTATACGGTATGGGCTATTACATAATTCACCGTTCAATACCTAACAGATATACGAATCAATATTTCTTTTACCTGCCAGCCACTTGCTACAATGTAGTTAGAGCAAGTAAAAAGAGTCTTTTTATATTGTCGTCAGTTGCAAATTCCACCTTCTTTTATATATGATTTAGCATATTTTCAGGTTTGTGGTGCTTATTCAAGGAAGTATTAGCAATTGTCTGCATTTGATGAATAATTGTCGATATTGTTGTTGTTCATTTTTTCGTTTTATTGTTGTTGTTGATGCTGCTGATCATGATAAATGTCATCTGATTAGAAAGGCATAACTAACTCGTGCTTGCACTGGTAGGAAACTATTGGTATTATATGATCAAAATAGAAAGGAGTTTAGCTAATCCATGCAGTCCTTTGGCTACATTATACAGATTGCACATAATGAAAGTCAAGAGAACACGAACAGCGAAGCAGCATTCTCTCTCTCTCTCTCTCTCTCTCTCTCTCTCTCTCTCTCTCTCTCTCTCTCTCTCTCTCTCTCTCTCTCTCTGTGGAAGAGAAGTGTGTTTCATCTGGCACATTCTTGCCCTAATTGGATGCAATTACTACGGCTCATGTGTGAAAAAGATAACGCATTTCTGTGTATGAACTATTCATTTATATTATTTGTTTTATCAAACAACCTGACCTTGTAGCTAAATTTAAATTGGTCATACATATATGATAACGGCTGCTACATCAGTCTTCATTCAACTCCTTAACATTATCCCTATCAATAGCCCTCACCAGGAAAGAACCTGGAACAGTTGCAGTGATTCAGGTATATAATCTGATATTTTCGTCAGTTGAACATTCCACCTCCAGTATATGTGACTTAAAATAAATTCAGGACTCGTATCCCAATGTAAAAATTGTCTTTGACAACCATGAAGGCTACTAATATCACACTTGTAATATCATACGTCATCTCTAAAACGGAACTTATGTGCCTCTTTTGCGTTCGTGCAATTTCAAGGAAATATTTTTATATGTCCACACTAGATAAACAACATTTTTGTAGCTCTTCATCATAACGTTGCCCCGTTAGGTAATGATCTGATGTAACCCTCTGTGGGGTGCCATGGAAGGAAAGTATTTATATGAGCAAATGAATGAGAACGGAGTTTAGCTAATCATTGCAGAAGTACATCTACTTCATAAACATGCAGATGACGATATAGAAAAATAAAAAGAAAAGCTAATCAGCATTTTCTTTCGGGAAGAGAAATCGCTTTCACCTTATTTGATAATGTAATTATAATGTTTCTTAACGCCGAGGACCGCATCAGAATCTTATAAGCAACGACTATACAAATTATTCCCAGTTGTGTACCTGGTTAAGAAGTTATACTATGAAAGTAGGCCTATGCCGTTTATGTTACATAAATGCACAGGTTTGGACAGGTTTGGACAGGTTTAAATGGTCGGTGCATTCCGGTTTCATCTTGCTCTGGCCGGTTCATACCAGATTTTCCTGGTTTAAAACCGGTTTGAACCGGTTTATTCAAAGTAGATTTTATGCATAACATATTTTTGTGGCTCTAACCCGTTCGATCCAGTTTATCCTGGTTCAAAACCGCTTCAAACGGGTTTATTCAAAGACGATTTCTGGATAAAATGTTTTGCGTAGGTTTTGACAGGAATTAGACATTCCAACCTACTTAAATCGGTTCATTCACTTTATCCTTGTTCTAAACAGTTTCATTCAAGGTATATTTTATAGATGTTATGGACAAAAGCTGTTTTGACCAGTTAACCAGTTCAAACCTGTTTGATCCTATTAGAACGGTTCCATCATGCTCACACCGGTTCAAACCAGTTTATTCTGGTTCAAAACTGGTTTAAACCTGTTTATTAAAATTTGATTTTATGAATAAGAAATTTGTTTTGTGGATGACATATGTATATAAGTGGGTGTATACATGTGTGTGTACGTGTACGTATTTGTTCGTGTGCATACGTGTGCATGTATGTTTGTGCATGTATGTAATTACATGTGTGCATGTACGTATATACGTATGTACACATGTATGTATGTTGCACTATTTCCCAGTATTTATATTTGCATTTAACAATTGGATTTAAGCAATACTTTATTGCAAGTAGAAAATGTATGTTTGTGCATGTGTGCATGTATGTGTGCATGCATGTGTGTATGTAAATCTGTATGCATGCATGTATGTGCATAAGTATCCATGTATGAATAAAAAAGTTGTCTGGATATAAAAATGATTGGTCCATTAAGCACAAAAGAAGAACAAACCTGTTGTCCTTCTGCTTATGCACGAGTGATATAACCAATGCAAAATGATATTTCGAACAGAGCTAGGCATTAGGTTAACTGGAAATTTCTTGGAAGTCTATGTGTTAGGATGTATTCAGAAACAGTTCCCAAAATGTGTTTCTTACTCGCATTTCAGATGATAATGACACAGGGGATATTGAATTGAAAGAATCTAAATTACATTGTAAAGAATTTTAACAGTGAAAGTGCATGCACCCCAAACCCAAATTTTTTCATATCCAAAGATCATTTTTGACACTATGTGATGCTCACAGTGCAAATGCAATCCTTTTCTAAGGTTATAAGTACTAAGAGATTAATTCAATTCAAAATAGTATCCATCTGAGCCATTTTTGAGATAATAAAAGTGGCATTGCCTTGAACTGTTGTATGGAGGATAGCCATACTGGTAACCAAAATACAGAATATCACTATAATCCTGAGTACCTATGGGAAGTGTATATACCACATACCAGTTTCAAGAACCAAAACTCCATAGCTTCAATTATTAAAATACACGATAAACCTGCATCATAGCCTAAAATTTGACAGGGACAAGTTTATGAAACTGTCCTCTCTGCAACCTATGCGTGATATCACATTAACCTAAGCCTGATATCAAATTAACCTAAGCCTGATATCAAATTAATCTATGCCTAATATCAAATTAACGTAAGCCTGATATCAAATTAATCTATGTCTGATATCAAATTAACGTAAGCCTGATATCAAATTAACCTATGCCTGATATCAAATTAACCTATGCCTGATATCAAATTAACCTATGCCTGATATCAAATTAATAATTTTGTATTGTGTTACTGGTAGAATTATCAACATATGACGGAAACACAAATCATACGTATAAAAAACACACAAATATAAACTAAATGAAATAAGATTTCCAATCAAATTTTTATTTTGTTTAAAATCAATGAAATACGTGAAATATCAATGACTTTCAAAAACCTGGATGTTCAATTCGTAACGCCTTTCAATGACATTTAGTGACGATCCAGACCATGAATATATAATTATAGTAAACACTAAAAGTTCATATGGTGAAAACTTTTGACTTCTATAAGCTGATCTACCTTTCAGGCTTTTCTTATAAATAAATGGCTTATACACATAGTATATACAGTAATAAAAACTGTATGCACTACAAAGGGGGGCTCTTGAACACAAAAGAATCAGAATGGTACATTTATTGTAATGAAATTCAAACGGAAAATGAAATTGAAATAAATTCACTACAAAGTGCAGATGATTCTCAGTAGCGATTAACATGGCACATTTACAATATGATAAAAATAAATATACGCATACATTAATATAAATATAAATAAAAAGACACACACACACACACACACACACACACAAATAACAGATATATATATATATATATATATATATATATATATATATATATATATATATATATATATATATATATATATATATATATATACTAGGCAAGATGCCCCTACATAACCCTAACCAATTTGGAATAGCCATCACTTTGAATAGGACAAGAAATATTACCAGAGCTAGCTAGTTACTATGTACAAAATATACGAAACGATAAGTCAATGCAAATGTAAACAAAACGTCACTTTACATCAGTTGTTGTCATAGACCTTGACCTTCTACCTTTTGACCGAACATCAATAGCATTTTCACTTAAACCGAGTGCAAGGTATGCAAAATGTGGTTCATTTATGTCATCGACAATCAACAGATGGATGAATGGACATCAGAAAAAATTGCCTTATGTAGCAGCCTTGCTTACATAATACAAATATATAAATGTACAAATAAAGCATAATGAACATGTGAAAACAATGCACTATAATAGAAAGAATCACATACATATACATCATAGACAAAGATGTACATGTACATACCCCTGCTAGTATGAAAGACCTAAATAATACTATGGAGCAAATCAATGATTACAATACAATAATTCCTTTTGTGTGACTTTGCCATTCCTCAATTTCACCCTGTGAATGATTACAATAGCAGTGGTATATGACCTTTTGACCTTGACATCAATGTATGCAATACAATTGTCAATAAGGTATATATTCCAAGAGCAATTGTTGAATCACACCTTTTACAGTTATATTAGTTGATGAATATCCTTGTGATGGTGACTAAAATCCAGAGTCTAGAAACTATACTGTACATTTAATTAATGCCAAAATACACACCAGTTTTATCTAGAAAGCATCTCTTGCAAGACCTAAACTAAGTCCAAAACTTTAAGAAAATTGCACAATAATTACACAATAAAACAAACATAAATATTAAATAACTCATTTTTAGATACGTAAACTGATATATATTAATTTTAACTTTTATCAAGGCAGAAAATATTTATTTTCAATTATTTAGTAAATGAAGTGATATGAATATGAATTCAGAAATAGCTTAATATATACATTACTAAACACACTGTGGTTTCCAGTGTATATACGTATATAAGAACTTTTAAAACATATATTTGTCAGATTCGAACATAGCGTATTGCTAACGTGTCTGATTCTCATCATGGGGACCAGAGTTTGAATCCCGTAGGTGGCATATTGTCGACGGTTGCGTAATAGCAGTTTTTCTGTATAAGTAGGGGTCTATCCCAAAGCTAGAAGTTCAACAGAAAAAATATACACACACCCCTACCGTCATCACGGTAGGGGTGTTATTTTGCACTCCCCGGGATTGATTTTGGCGTAGGTAGGTGTAAAATCTGTTGAATTTAGAGAATGGCCTCCATGTATGTTGTGCCGTCTTTAATTAAGGTTTATGTATTTATGTATTGTGTTGTCATTCACCAAACTAAGCTCTCTTGATCCTGCTAAACTGTTGTTTGACAGGTTAGGGATTCACGTAAGGGAGTTGTGTGAATTGGTGCGCCCCTGAGCCTACCAAAATGTCATAAGGCACCTTCGATCCTCATATTGGTTAGTGTTGTCTTATGTATATCTCTAAACGTGCTAAGATGTCATAAGGCACATTAATGACAAGAGTGGAGATTTTGCTGTCAATATATATTTTGTCTTTATTTACATTATCTTTATTATATATAAACCCAATTTTATGAGAATAAAATGAGAATTATATGAGAATTTCTAATCGTGCTATGACGGATAGAATATTATTAGGACAGGCAACAAGACCACTCCCATGAGTTTCACTAAGAGGTAATCCTTTTCCATCAATATGAGATGTTTTACTGTTGCAATGGAGGAGATTGCGAACCGTGTTGTTGTTCAATCTGAACACCTATTTCCATTTATTTTTATTTTACTCATGTAGGATATAAATATTGGATCTTTATTTAGAATTGGATTTTTGTCAAATTTTATGCGATATATTCACCTATACCAATTATCTCTGCTTACAGATTGTTCATATTCCTGGTTTAAGTATCTTTCTTCATGACTAAAACCCACAAGCACAAAACCAGCTAGATCATCGAGATTATCTTATGCTTACAATTATCAACGAATAAATCTCAAAGACATAAAAATAATGCTTCAAACAGTTTTTCAAAGATCATGTTGCTTGTATCATTGCTATTTATTGTACACTGATTATCCTTATATTGGACCAGTGGCTGTGTTCATCAATAAAACCATACATTGTGCTACACTAATGATTGTTCTATGTGCCCAGTCTCTTTTTTCTGTGGGTATATGATTTCACAACTGTTTCTTATCCAGGAATTGTCCAGGTTTTAGAAACTGATATTATACTGATTCTATTATATTTGTTTTTCTAGCCTTCCAGAACGTGTGTAGTCTCCGTTTTGCTGACAACCTTGTGGGATTGTTGAGTCAGGCTCTAGCGTACCCTGGCTTAAACATTGAAATTCCATTGATTGTGAAATTGGTTTATGGCATTTGCGGTAAGTGATACAGCTGTGCAAAATGTGTTTTCAACATTACAGAAGTGCGCATTTATATTACATAGAATGGGATATGTTTATTTCGTTTTCATTAGCTGACGTCTATTTCGACGATAAATGGTACCATCTTAGGTGCGAACTGAGTATTAACTTTCGTTGTGTTTTCTTATTATAACAGTAGGTTCCCAGTTTTGAATTGAAGTATGGCTAATTCCCCTTCCTTAAGTGGTTTTATTGGTTTTGCCCTTTTATCATAATAATTCTTTGTTTCTTCTTGCGAAGTGAGATTTTCTTTTGACCGCAGCGGGTTGTTGGGAGAGTTGACCTGAGTTTTCTTCCCGTCAACAATTGTGCTAGTGAGAACTAGATATTACGAGCAGTGATTCCATACTCTATGCTTTTAAGCGGTTTTCTGCCATAGACGTTTGCTTTTGAAATGTTGTCTCCGTTGTCTTTTGGACTCGTGGTAATATATTTAAAGTCCCATTTGTTCGCAAAGCTTGTGAACTCTTGGTAAGTAAGCATGTTTGATTGTCGCAGACAACGACTTCCGGTATTACCAAGCGCGCGAATATGCTTTTCATGTGATTGATAACAGTACAGACTTTTGAGCTTGCCAGTGACTTAACTTCAACGTGGTGACTGATATAATTTTCTGCAGCAACGTGAACTTTATATTCCAATGTAAAAAGGTCTGTGGCGACTTTTTGCCATGAGTATTCAGGGGTGTCATGGAGGATGATATGTTACCTTTAGTTAGAGCTTATGCGCTCCAAGCAGATAGAGCATCTTGACACTAAATCATAAATGTCAACTGAGAGTCTTTGCCAAACCAAGACATATCTGGCTCTTATCAGACACTTCACAATGTCTAAATGTTGTGAATGTGCAGTTTCTACCATATTTTTCCTGAGGGATTTGGTATGACTTTTTTTTCCCCTCACTTTTCAAGACTAATCCATATACAACCGAAAGTGTATCTCTATAATTCCAATAATACATTATCTCTGATTGACAGCTTGATGTCTGTTAAGGCCAACATTCTATTATGACCTATTTCAGTATGACTAGCTGGCGTTGAGACTTATTCCATCTTACGATCAGAGACAGGTAATGCTGATAACACCATATAAGGTGTGGGTGTATTTGATAACTTCATACGGGAGAGTGTGCCTGGTACGGGTATGTTCTTACCTTGGTAATGTTTTACGTCCAGTTCATTACGCTGCAGTTGCAAAAGCATACGTTGAGGTCGCGGTGGGGATACATAGAGGGGATTTTTCAAGACAGAGGCAAGTGGAAGGTGGTCAGTTTAAACATATACCTTCCTCGCGTATGCATATTGATGGAACCGTTTGCATCCGAACAGAATTTCCTATACCTGAGCATAACTAAGTTCAGTTGTAGTCAAGGGGTTTGGTGCATAAGCCACTGGCTTATCATCTTCCATTACGGAGGCACCGAGCCCATATTTTATCACATCAACTGGCAAAGTCAGTGGTTTGTTAGAGTCAAAATAGGACTGAACAGGTCCCGGGCTTAAAGTAATTATGTATTTGACCTTTTGAAATGCGGAGAGTCCCATGATAACTCTGCGTCTTTAGCTAACAATTATCTTTACTGACACATGACCTCTGCCACATTTGGGGCAAATTTTTGACAAATAGTTAACAATGACAAGAATGATCTCTAGCTCCACGCGGTTTAGATTGATTTCTCAAAATTTGTATCATGTCCGTCGCTTGTGGGTCTGAACAGTAGTATCTTGTGACAAATCGAAATGATACGACTTAAACCTTCAAAACTCCGAAATCAATTTTATCACGAGTCATGTTTTCGTCGTCTGTGAAGATACAGTCCTTGGCCAGGAATTTCACATATTGGTCTATCGTCCAGGAGCCTTGAATATCTTTGTTAAATATGGCAAAGACTAGATTTAAGTTTAGTTGCACATGGTTTTTTTAACTTAGTAAAGAGTGTTGATAGGTCATTTTTATCTTCCTCCATTGGGGATCATGTGTTGAAAACATCTGTACCTTTGTCTCCTACCCAGTGTAGAATGTAATTGGCTTTGACCGCATCAATTTTTCTACTCATCATATTTTTTACCTAGGCTAGAGGTCACCTGTATCCCGTGTTTGCTATTTGTGCTGGTGCCATATGACTGTATGCTATACATATTGACCTTTTGAAATGCTTAGTGTATTTGATAACTTCATACGGGAGAGTGTAGTGTATTAAAATAACTTCATACGAGCGACTGTCGCATGGTATGAGGGAAATTTCTGCTAATTACTTTAAGCCCGGGACCTGTTCAGTCCTATTTTGACTCTAACAAACCACTGACTTTGCAGTTGATGTGATAAGAGAGAGAGAGAGAGAGAGAGAGAGAGAGAGAGAGAGAGAGAGAGAGAGAGAGATATCACCTTCAGCCTTCCAACGTATATCGATACATTTGGTTCTCAACCCGAGAATTAATTTTCTTGTCGGTATCCATATTGATAGTAATAAGAACGAGCAGACATGGAAAAATACTGATGACTGTTGACTACAGGGTTCCACATTACAAATAGCGACTGTCGCATGGAATGAGGGAAATTTCTGCTCAACGGAAAACCACATATACTCCATTATTTTGTCTTTAATTAATTAGCTGTATTTACAAAATGATATGTAGTGTTCGGCAATAACTGTATATGTCCGTATTTATATCCGTACACTACGAATAAACAACGACTGGAACAAAATTTAAAACATAAACCCATTCCATCTCTAGCAAGCACTGCATTAATGTCATAAAAGTTGTTTGAGGGTGATACGCACAAATTACAAAAATACTACACAAATCAATACCACTTTAACTTGTAAAAAACAGCTTTTTAGTATAAATGGCTGTTATAATTGTGTCAGCAAATTAAATAGTTCACAATGTCGGTTTATATCACCTCCGGTCATGATGTTAAAGTTTTACTCCATTTTGCTTTTCGCTATCTCGGATGGGTCCATATCGTCCAGTATCCTGGGTCAAAACCATTTTGTAGTGGTTTTTCCAAAGTAGATTGTATTGAAATATTACATTTTCGACAGGTCTTGATCAGTTAAAACCGGATTGAACAGGATCAATCTGGATCAAACCGGTTCCATCTTACTCAAACCGGATCTATCAAGTTTATCCTGGTTGAAAACCAGTTTAATAAAAGTAGATTTTATGAATAAAATTGTTTTGGACAGGTTTTGACAAGATAAAGCCGGTTCAAACCTGTTAAATCCGGACTAAATCGATTCAGTCTTGCTCAAACCTGTTCGTACCATTTGGTCCTGGGTTAAAACAATTTAAACCGGTTTTTTAAAAGTAGATTGTACTGGAAAAAGTCCGTTTTATACAGGCTTCTACCAGGTAAAACTGGTTTAATCCGGATCAACCGGTTCCATCTTGCTCAAGCCAGCTCTATCCAGTTTAAAAAGCAATTTAAACTGGTTAAAATCAAAGTTGATTTTATTAATAAAACCTGTTTTGGAAGGTTCTGACCGGTTAAAATCGGGTTAATCCGGATCAATCCGGATAATATTTATTCCATTTGCTCATACCTGTTCATACAAGTTGATCCCTCAAAACCGGTTTGAACCGATTTTCTCCAAGTAGAATTTATTGAAATATTTCGATTTTGATAGGTTTTGACCGGCTAAAACCAATGAAAACCGGCTCAATCGGGATCAAAATGTTTCCATCTTCCTCAAACTGGTTCTATTCAGCTTAGCATGGTTGAAAACGAGTTGAAACCGGTTTATCAAAGTAGATTGTATGAATTCAGATTGTTTTGGACAGATTTTGACCTATTCAAACCGGTTTTAACCAGTTGAATCCGGATCAAATCAATTCCATTTTGCTCACACCTGCTCATACCAGTTGATCCTGGGTAAAACAGGTTTGAACTGGTTTATTCAAAGCAGATA
>JARLTB010000340.1:70000-250000 GCA_030141615.1 Unio pictorum
ATATGTATACAAAAGTAAGACTTTAGATGACCAAAAAGTTCTTTAAATTCTACCTTGCCCTTGATCGCGATCGTCGCCAGTAGCTGTCCATTTAATGATGTATATATTTTCTCCA
The DNA here is from genome assembly GCA_030141615.1 of Unio pictorum. NCBI lineage: Eukaryota > Metazoa > Mollusca > Bivalvia > Unionida > Unionidae > Unio > Unio pictorum. The sequence goes on from JARLTB010000340.1 coordinate 70,116, forward strand.
AGAATGTTAGTGACGCGGAAATCTCTTATTCGATCTGGAGGTGTTGTGTCTCCGTTGAGAGTTGTAAAGTTTGTGACGATAATTTCATTCGGGATTGACACTCTTGTGAACAAAGAGCCATTATTTGGTGACAATGGAGATCGCCTTCCTGGAAAATTTTAATTGGTCATCAGCTCCACAGGTGTTTGTCAATAAACTTAGGCATTATAAGACTACATGTATACAATGCAGTTGCTAAAATTGAATTTCAGGCGGGATATGGATGATGAGTATTGCATTCACTGTGAAAATACAGGAAAACATTCTTTCGAATAAAATTTACTAATCTAAACAAAGATATTAAACTATGTCATTTTAGACTAGGTAAGGAAACCACTGCTTCAAATACAATAATGCTATGAATTCGAATTACAATTACGTTTTGTTTATACATTCTTTAGTACATCAAGTGATTTGGAGGAGTATGTCCTACAACTGTTCTAATTTTTCTTTACTTACTAGCACTATGGGAGAATTCTGGTAGATTATAATCTGCATCCACAACTCCTTCTACGAAAACTTTCAGGTTGTGTCGTCCATTTATGGTGATGTACCTTTTAAGAACGTAGGCTGAGTATATTCCATCATTCATTAATATGTCTGGACCTGTAAATTGTTTTAGAGATGACAATGTATATAAACACACACACACACACACACACACACACACACACACACACACACACATATATATAATATAATATAATATAATATAATATAATATAATATAATATAATATAATATAATATAATATAATATAATATAATATAATATAATATAATATAATATAATATAATATAATATAATATAATATAATATAATATAATATAATATAAATGTTGCGCAAAATATTAAACAGTCTTCATTTGACATTTCTGTGTATTTAATCGTATAAAAGTATTCAATGGAAAATACGCAAAACGTTTATTCCGATATGTTGTGACTTTGCAAGACTACACTACATAAACACTTACTGCATTGATTGCCGTTATCGTTTTAATTTGTTTACTTCAAAGTTTATGGGCTGTTAGAAGGAAAAATGTATAAAGCATGAAGTATTCGTTACCCGTCCCGTTGTCGTTCAATTCAATTTTTGTTTCATCTTTGCCGGATTGTAAAAGTGCCCAAACTTTGACGTTTAATACGGGTGATCTGCATTTGTCAACATTTGCATACAGTATGATATCCTCTCTAACTGCAAAGTCTATTGCTGTACCCGAAAACCACGTAGAAACTCTAACTACATTCGTTTCATTCGGCTTCGGAAAGGACGACACAAAAATGTTTGTGCTAGTCTCTGGTGACTGATTTATCGTGAAGACGTATTCTCCTTCCTGAAATTGCATTTTAAAAACAGATTCAGTTAATTGTTTATTCTAACAGTTAAGGAGCATGCTATTAAACCAATGCTTTCAACACTTTATTCATGGTAACATCTGTGTGCCTTGACATCAATTTTGCGAAACCAGTTAAAATACAAATTAGGAAGCCATGACATGATGTGTTCATGATCGCAGACCAAACATTAATGAATAAATTTTCATTATAAACTATAAGAATCGCAAGAAGCAGAGAACACTTTTGACTATTGTCTTTAAAGTCGGTATGAATGTTAACGAGAAAGATCAAGATAGACAGACGCACTCAATTCTCTCTCTCTCTCTCTCTCTCTCTCTCTCTCTCTCTCTATATATATATATATATATATATATATATATATATATATATATATATATATATATATATAATAATAATAATAATCGTGGTAAGTTTTTAGATGTAACAACACTTTTTTAATCGCAAGTTACAATGCAGTCATATTTGAATACTCATTTTGTTTCCTTTTGATACTCGAAGTATTATTCGACGACTAATTGTTTTATTAATTTCCCACATTAAAGGCATATTTTCAGCTCTTTTAGTAATCGTTACATTACATACAGATAGATTAATGAAATTTAATGCTGTTTCAAATTATGTATATTTATTAATGATAGCGCAGAAACAATTATCACAAATTCTTTGCTTTTAAAAATCCAGTTAGCTTGTGCACGTAAATATAAATTTCATTAGGTTACAAATATGTTATGACATTCTAATTTTTGGAAATGTGGAGAAACCATATACTCACATCAGCCACCTTGCCGTTTCCAGGTATATCAATTGTATAAAACGAATTGACACGTTGAAACCAGCTCAAGTTTGGTCCGGATATATTAAGATAAATATATGCATTGTTCGATGTTATTACAGTTAGTTTCGTATTGTATCCTATCCCTGCGTCAATTTTGAAATTTCCAGAGGGATTTCCATGAATGGAACCGTTGAAAGAGTATGAATATATCTGTAAAATTAAACCGTTGAGAGAGTTTAAATATCTTGACATGCTTGAAGATAATTTTGTGATACATTTTTATTCATTAATTTAAAACAAACTTTATTTTGGTTGCATTCAAATTTGTATTATTGAATGCAATTATATAATGCGGTACATCCTGATCAAGAAAAGACAACATGCCCAACTAAAGCGACGTAAATGTATCGAAAAGTCAAAGAGAAACATCAGTGAATGTTTTTTTAAAAAAAAAAACACGATGTCGTGGTATTGTATTTAATTTAACATTTGGATTAGATAATAAAGTGTAATACACATTAATACTGGTAATTTATAATTAGAGTAGCATCTAATTAACATATACACTTTTTATATTCACAATAGGCTGAGAAGACTCACCACTAATGGATTCCCTGCATTAGGAACCATCGTCCCCGACATAACAGTCTGGGAAAATACATCGAGAAACGTTACAGACGGCGTCTCCAAGTATGTAAGATAACGGCCTCCGGTTTTAATGGCAATATCTTTCAGCTTCATGTCGGCATCTTGAGAAACGGCTATAGTATGCACGACAACCCCAGACTTGACAATATCTGGCAGTGTTTCATTTATGAACGGCCGCACATTTTCCTCGCCGTCAGAAATAAGTATTATTTCTGCATTTTCCAACGGTAGGTTGAATCCTTGCAAAAGCTATGATGTAATAAGGAAATGTTAATGCTTTTATTTCGTTTATAATACATGTTCTCATCTGTGTGAGGATTGATATAAATTATGCTTCCATCATTCAAAATTAATGTACGCTAATGGTTTCATTGGATAAGCACTGAAACGATGAGGTGCAAAATATTTTTTTTCGCTTTTCTTTTATCAATATAGTATACTATACATGTGACATCAAGGAATTGTTAACGAAGTTCGGACTATATTATATCTTTAGAAAAAGTATGTTTCCCATTACATATTGAAAAACTGAGTGAATGGAACTGGAAACAATACAACGATTACAATTAATAACATTGCGTAGATAAGAATGGGATTCGATAAATATTTGTTTAACGATCGTTTCGCTTGTAAGTATGCCAGCCAATTATCTGGTGTATAGACTCTGCGTATCTTTGAGATCCTTGGTTTAAATAATTACCGATATCTTATCTAATTATTAAATAGACATCATATTAACATGCACAGTAACTCCCATTAATATAATCTGTCCCAATAATCTTCTTTTCCATTAGTAAAAAACATACCCGCAGAGCTCGCATCAAGCCAGCACCAATACTTGTTCCTCCTTGAGCGTATTGAGGTAAGCTGTTCATCAGACTCTTTCTCACAGATGACCCAGATATTTGTGTTATCCCCGCATGTAAATATGCAGTGTAACTGAACGTTATTATTCCTAAATACGAGTTGTCATGAAGGAGGTTCTCTATAATGAATTTCCCCGATAGATATAGGTGGTTTATTCGATTACCCTAATAAAATGGAAATATAAGTAGAAAAAAAGATATAAAGATGCAAAATAGTTTGAATATACAGTTGATGATTTTGGAAAAATATTTTTACTGACAGGTGAAATATTTTCGTATATATTGTGCTCTGTATATTTAATAATGCATTCTTTATTATTTCTTTCTTGTTTGGTTTATTATATGTTATTGTAATGTAATATGTATGTTGAACTTAATATTTTCCAAAAAACAAGTTTCTGTTCCACTTGACCTGAATTTTAGATTTTTCTAATTCTTGAACCAACTGAAATAACTTCTCTGTGTCTGGGTTTAATATCAGGATAATTAATAAATGAAGTGAAGGTGTTTATTTGGGTCCACGTCTTAGATATTGGATTTCCTTCACAATTTGCCAGGCGTACTGGCATTGTCCTGGTTATATAGTAGAACACTTTTTAATTGTAACTAACATTTTCTTGTAAAGATTAAATCATTTTCTTGTAAAGATTACAACCTTTCCAGAAGTTGTTTCCATCAGGAATTATATATATATATATATATATATATATATATATATATATATATATATATATATATATATAATGCTAATTGTGACCTGATGTAATGTTGAGAACTATATAATCTTTTAAGTGAAACATTATTTTTTCGTTCTTTAATATTCAAGAGGAAGCAAGATGATTTTGCTAACTTAAATTTTGGAATTATACAAATTATGTCTGCTCTTGAAGTAGGAAGGTTCTCTGATAATATTCTCCAATATATAGGCTTGAAATATATTCAGAAATGTCAAATAATGATGTCATCTTAAAATGAATTATTGTGATGCAACGACAACTCGCACATAGACGCTTTATCAGCTATCATATACACATCAACACAGTCAGCATCAGATTTAATTTTGGATCTCCACTACAATTTATTCATAACGTGAATTGTTGGGACTTGTGTCTGTATTTCGGATTTTTTTCGTAATACCATATGTCTCCTTTTATGCAGTTGCACTTTTGTATTCTAGGTACATAAATTAATCTAGAAATTAAAAAATCTTCTTGCTTTTCACTCTATTATTTTATTTATTTTTGCATCGCAACAACTGACACGTAACATCTTCATCTAACTCCAGCTTCTCTAATAACTTAATAGTGCATACACGCGAGTATCTTTGAATTATAGCGAGATAAGTATATTTATTATACGAAACAAACTGAGATGGATGATGTTTCTTCCTAGAAACAGTTATACCAAGAAATGTAAATCAATGATACATTGTGCGCACTTTATACACGTTTTATTGGTTAGCAGTATATTATTTACATTATTAGACTGGTTGTTCACGCACATGACATATTAGGCGGATTTATATTTCTGGCAGTAAGATATCAAAATCTATTTGTTGTATTTTCTTTCTCATAATGATACAAAATATAAATCACTGTCGTGTACACCTCATGCACGACGTAAACAAGTCGGTGTACCCGACAATATTGTACGTCTATTCCACATATATAAAATAAAAAAAAATGTAATAATGGCTATCACCTGGCTATAACCAAATAAACAACCAAGGTATATATATATATATATATATATATATATATATATATATATATATATATATAGATAGATAGATAGATAGATAGATAGATAGATAGATAGATAGATATGCTGATCAATAAGTAGGCGAATATGAAAAAAAAAAGTTTTAACAAGCAAAGGTTTAAATGACTACCGCCATGCTTCCTGATGTGTCAAGAACAAAGACCCGAACATGATGTCCACTTTGCACCAGACGAAACGTTGTAGGTCTCTTGCTTCTTTCTGTTACTGGTCGATTGGCTCCTAAAATTGATTATATGGTCGTGTGTTTTTTCTTAATGTTATTGAGTAAAACTTTGTCACAAGATATGTTACAATTTTAAACACGCTGAGAGCAGATTGGGGACATGTGCAGGAATACATAGTAGCCGATCCCACGTGTACAGTTTCCTTTGCGTCATACAACGTTATTTGCTTTTCTGTGTTTAAAGCCATCAACAGGGATTCTTAGAATCATAAAAGCGATACATATTTAAAAGAACTAGTGTGGCAAATAATTCATGATCAATAGAACAATTATAAGACCTTCAATGATCAATGCAAATAAAGACTACTGTTTAAATTATATGAGCAAATGTCCATCTGGAATATTTCTTTTTAATTTCCATGTATAAGGAACTTTATTTGCTTTCCACAATTGTCCACTCTTTCCTTACCTACAAACAATGCTACCATCGATCCAGGAAGCAATATAAAAATTGAATATATCGGTACATATGTTAGTTCATTCAATGTTCTTACATATCAAAAGTGATCGCATCTTGAATATTATATAAATTAATAACTGAGGCATCGGTGTTTTAAATACATTAATGTGCTGTGCCTTCCAATCGCATAAGAAAGGAAAACAAAATAAGACAATAATGAAAAAAGTTCGGATTTTTTGCTTATTGCATGATAACCAATGATTCCTTTTATTAACTCATTTGTTTTTTTTTTCCGTTCCGTCTTTTGTTGGTTTAATTGATGTTCGTTTCTTAGTATTAGGCACATGTACCACCAATATAACCTTATGGGTTCAATGACTCGCTCGTATACCATTACCTTATAGGGTAGAAATGAACCGTACATTCAATATTAATATGTAATCAATGAATTGGTAAAATACTTGATGTCACCAACATATATCGAGCTAGAAGGCTTGGTGTCCTTTATTTGTGATAGTCTTTCATGCAATGGTTCTATTATTGATTTTAAAAACAAAGTATAATATAACGATAAACAACATTTCACACAGACACACATTCTCAGTCTGTCTGTCTGTCTGTCTGTCTGTCTGTCTGTCTGTCTCTCTCTCTCTCTCTCTCTCTCTCTCTATATATATATATATATATATATATATATATATATATATATATATATATATATATATATATATATATATATATATTACCGTTGCTAAAATCGAAGTGACTTTCCATTACTTCCCAAACACTCTTCATTTGGCACCACATATTTTGCATACTGGGTGCATCAGATTCATGGTCACCTTTGTCACAGAAGGAATCAATCTGTTGTAATGTAAAGAATCAATCTCCCAACGCAAGTTTAAAACCACTGTTTCTACTAAGAGTAAAACTGTATGTATGTATGTATGTATGTATGTATGTATGTATGTATGTATGTATGTATGTATGTATGTATGTATGTATGTATGTATGTATGTATGTATGTATGTATGTATGTATGTATGTATGTATGTATGTCTGCCTGTCTGTATATATATATATATATATATATATATATATATATATATATATATATATAAAGAGCCAAACAGAAGGAAATAATATTTGTCATGTTTGTCTACGAAAACGTTGAATAGAGCCTTAGAACCTTATCGAAAATCAACAGAATTTCATATAGATCAATGTGTAAATGTAAGCCCATGATTTTATATATATCTACAGCAGTATACCTGACTGATATAAGTTATTGTTGTTTCACAAATTTATATACCGACTGCTCCGTACTGTCTAAAGATAAAACATATACATACCGATGGAATCGCATAAGAATACATTAACGACGCCTTCGTTTGTTGATTTGATGATGGACAAAACCTACACGCATGATCGAGCATTGAACTCGGATTTAATTTGCAAGGACGACCTGCATCACAATTTAGTAGAGCGTCTCCACGGATCCGCTTTGTGCATCTGTATGAGGAATCAAAATACAGTTATTAAATTGGTCCACGTGTTAATAAAACTCTGAGAGGGAAAAAAGCTGAAAAGGGAATGTTTGTCGGAAATGCATCACAAATTGAAACAAGAAACAAAAGCAGTAGCTACTCTGCGTATTAACGTTTGGTGTGTAAGAAAAATTATTTGCGCCGAAAAAAGGTGCTAGTCTAAATGTAACACTAATCTACGTTCTGCCTCAGTTAACGCCATGAGGACCATCTCGGGGCCAAAATAACAACATGAAAACAAACATTTCCAAAGACCTCTTAAGATACTAACAAAAAGACCGCTTACGTTTCTCCATTTTAGAACGCCCGAAACAGCAATTTATTTTACCCTATGACGTGCAGAGCAAATGATAGCATGCTTGAGTTAATGCTACCAAAGTGTTAGGGTGCTTGTCAGAGGGGATCATTGCCTGCTGTTTGTTGATTGGGAGCTTCAGTTTCAAACTTGGGACAAAACTTTTTATGTTGCATCAAGTCCAACAAAAATCTATGTTACGCTGGAATCTTGCCGGTCATGTCCAGTAGTAATGTAATAAATTTGGATTATTCGCATTTTATAGCGCCCAGTATTATGCGATTCTTGATTTGTGTTATTATTGAGATTCTGTGCCATGGAAATATTCCTAGCCCGAAATAATTAGCCAGTTACTAGGAGCAAAAGTCACGGAGTCGAGTGTTAGTGAGTTTGAATCATGCCATTGTTCGCAAGTAGTGAATTCAGGTACAAACCGAATGACTGTCCCTGGAGTAACATAGTCCATATTAAAATCTAGTGGTGTACAATAGTGGTGTGGCTGAGGTGGCAGTATTTACGGTAGGACACTGGTACATTACACAAACGAATCAATAAGTAGGGACTTAGTAGATGCCGTTTATGTGTCTATAGTGGAAAATGCCAAAATGGGTGCACTTATATTGGCGTAATGTGCCTGTCAAAGTGTACATTGACTGGCCGAAGGTGGCGGAGTTCTTTATAGTTCCCAGTGAAAAAGGGGTTACTAGTGTATTTTCTTGGCATCACCGGCTGGCGGTACGGAAATCGGATGATGATGAAGAAAACCCATGCAAATGTGCGGTTGATGGAATTTTGGCAAGTTGTTTTATCTCTGGTCTTGAATTTAATAGAGTAAAATTTAGTATATAAAAGCAGACAAGTCTGGCTTTCCGGTTTACAACTCAAATTGTATGGAAGTCTTTGGAAATTTGGGGAAAACATATGACTTCCAGCGGGATTCGCGCTAGGGTTTGACACCGCTTGGTCAAGTAATACCCCTGTGCGTGTAACAGTTATATTTGTAGTAATTATAAATAGCATGGTTCAAAATGGCGAATGTTATGTATAAATGTTATAACGGTCATGACTTACCATCCACTCAAATGTTTCTAAAGTTTGATAAAATAATAATATTATCACGTCGACGTTCCAATGTCCCTGCAAGAGTTACTTTGCCTGATTCAACACATCTAGTTTTAGTCAATGAAACGTTTATCAAACAATTGTATTACAGATTGTTTAGCAGCTTATGAATCCACATGGTCATTCGCGATACAAAGAATTTCCGGGTGCAGCACACACTTGAGATGACCGGAGAAATACTGACAATAATACCATATTTATCAAAGCGCATTTTGGACTGATGATCGATTGTGCGGCAGCTTGCAACATGGCTTTCCAAAACGCTATCGGTGAGATGATAGTTCTTGCATGTTTGCGGTCTGTTAGCGAAAACAGCGTTTTTTAATTTGGTATGGGAGCAGCCAATATAAACAATGGCAGTGCCTGTACCTTCCAATGTAGAGGAAAGTCGGGCGTGGTTTGTACCTTCCTCCCGCGTGGAGGAGAGAACAGTACCTGCAACAAATTGCGTAGACCGTATTCTTGGTTGCTAGCATTATCGCTACATGCGCGATACGAAGTAATGCTGATGGCGCGGTTCTTGCTTCATTTCTTTTGTTTAGTGCCATCGACGTAGGGGTGTTACATATTAAGTTCTTATTGCATGGCAATATGTGTGATGGTAAATGTAGGCATCGTTATAATTTCTAGTCCAGGTTTGCTCCTTCACGGTCTTGGAACATTTGACAGATACGACACGAATAAATTAAGTGTGCCTACAACATCACAAAGTGAAAGTAAGCGATGCCGATAATGAACTTCCGATGTATGGTTAGAGACAACATTACATGTATTATTACAATGGTGACAAGCAAGATTACGTTTTTAGAGGAACATATGATGATGAAAACGCTATTAAAAAGAAAATAAACTTGTAATGGAGAACTTCTATTGACGATTCCATCATCGCCTCATTAATTATTGATAAGGTCACTTCGGTGGAAACATTTATCAGTATTGTTCCGCGTATCTATTCCAACTCAAACAGCGCTTGATATACATACGTCCTATATGATTTAATATATTAAATTTAATACTCAGTCGAATACAACTAGCGTTAACATATCTATATGCGCCTGGGTATTAACAAAACACAGTGTTAATTGCCCGTAGAATGGTTTACAAATCCAGCACAGAAAATCTTCGGTAGATGTTGAAATGTCATTATATATTCGGTCGCCTAGCATGCGCGCTAGTCTCATGAATGGATGTTTAATGTAATACATTTGCCCGAGTAAATACAGTACATTGTTCTTACAGAAATGACAACTTGGATTTGTGTGTGCCAACGCAGTAAACCCAAGTTCCACGATCACTATCATAGATACGTGTACTATTTATAAAAATATCAATGTTATCCAGCTGGCACTAATACTGAACGCTGGACAACCTGGTAATTTTCGACAATTCAGGCTGAGAAGTTGATATGAAAGCAGCGCCTGTGCTAGGCATTTTGGTGCCCTAAGCGAGATCAGATATCTGGAGCCCCCGTTCCACTCACGCCCTCTCCCACCCGCCCATCATGAAATAAACCCTTAGCTCAACGCCCTAGGCGATTGCCTAGTTCGCCTAGCGGAAGCGCCGGCCCTGTATGAAAGCCCCCTCCCCCATCCCCCGATAGAGCTGTGAACGTTCTTTTATTATTCATTTTGATTTCGTTCGTTTTTCGGGTGGAAAATATCCCCCACCCCTTCCTCCAGAATGATATTTTTTGGTAACGATGTTGCTACAGCAACATTTCCGTTGTTGTGGTGTGAACCCAAATATAGAGAGAAAAAGAAAGTATGTGTTTCTTTATTCATAAATACAACCAAAATCATAAGTTTTGTTAGCTGATTTTTTTGGGTATCTTTTAGGCGATATATATATATATATATATATATATATATATATATATATATATATATATATATATATATATATATATATATATATATATATATATATATATATATATATATAATTGGAAGGTAATTAGCCATGTAACAAGTTAGCTGTTATTATGAAGGGAAAACAGTTATTATATAACGCACGGATATTAACTTTGAGTATAAATAATGAATAATGACTTTAAATATAAAGTATGAGTAATGACTTTAAAAATAAAGTATGAATAATTACTTTGAATATAAAGTTTCAATAATATAGTATGAATAACTTCGTTGAATATAACATATGAATAATGACTAATATAAAGACTAATAAATGACTTTGAATATGAGGTATACAACGTCGTTAATAGCGAGTGTGATAGTGACTTAATATAATGTATGAATTATGACTTTACATATAATGTATGAATTATGACTTTACATATAATGTATGAATTATGACTTTACATATAATGTATGAATTATGACTTTACATATAATATATGAATTATGACTTTACATATAATGTATGAATTATGACTTTACATATAATATATGAATTATGACTTTACATATAATATATGAATTATGACTTTACATATAATGTATGCATAATGGCTTTAAATGGGAAGCAGGAACAATGATTATAAAGTGTGAACAGAGACAAAATATAAAATATGTGAATAGTGCAATTAAATAATAAGAATGAATAATGACTTTGAATAAGAAATATGATATTTACTGGATCGGAATCCAACCTCTGTTACCTCTGGGAGACTGGTAAAAATAACGATTTGAGAGTGAGATGTTTGCAGGCATTATATTTTCGTCAAAAACTCCCCATCGTAGATGCGCCCAGTTGTGTACAATCATCTGATCTGTAACAGAAAGTTGAACATTTCCAGTTATTTTGTGTATTTTATCTATCTTGATTTCATATCCATGAATATTGGTTTGGATACGTCAGAAACAATAGATACAGCATTTATTAGCACACTATACATTCATTCCATATATAGAAACGAATCAGATTATGCTAGCTGTAACATGAAATATATATTTCTAAAATATTTATGATAGTCTCAAGACTGGCAATCATATGGCGAATAACAATCAATTCGAGTGCACTGGATACAGCGGGGGATCAACATTTGTCAGGTATTAATTATGATAAATGCAATAGTTACCTAAACATTTGATTTACAAGGCTGCGACAAAGACATGATTGCGAGGGCAACCAAAAGGGCGAAACAAACAAATTACAATTACCTATTAAAATATGATGAGAATGAAAAGGCTGATACCATTTATCCTGACCTATCAACAGGTAATCCTGAAGTAATTAATGTCATCGGGAAACAATGGGTCATCGTGGTATCATGTAAGGCACTAAAGCTAATCATCCTGTACAATTAAGTAGCAGCCTACCGGAGACCGAAATTCCGCAAGGACATTGTAACGTCTCCTGCTTAGTACGAAGGGTAGTTAATTGGATTTAGCTACGTTATCTAGTGAATAAGCTCCCTCGATGTTTCGATACGGTGTGAGTAAAAATATAGAACATTAACAGAGAACTGCGCAAGAATATTGGGAAGAAATAATACGATACGAGCCCACTTAGATAAGCAAAATAACAAATTTAATCACACAAATGAATAGTGGTAATTTCAACAAGATTTAATAGCAGTGTCTAATTTGGATTTATTTCATCATCATAACTAGTGGCGAAAAGAGGTCAGTGTCGACAACTGATTGCATCACTATCCTCTCGACCGTGTCCCAACGTTTCCTATCTTCTCGATTCTTTCTAGTCTGACTGCTCCTTCATTCGTGATCTCCCGAATCCTTTACTCTGAATTCTTCATTGTTCCAGTTCAGTCTGCACTCGTCAATTCTCGTTTTTTCTTTCTCCAAACTCCCATCTTCGGACTATCAACTCTCTCTCTCTCTCTCTCTCTCTCTCTCTCTCTCTCTCTCTCTCTCTCTCTCTGAAAGCTGTTTCCTTAATGATGTTAACTGTTTAACGTCACGTGACTCTTCACAAAGACTCGCCCGGTCTAAATGTGACATAATCTTAGCGTTCGTTGAATTCAACTTCATGGTTAAATACTTATAAAAATAAATAAAACATTTCACACTTAGAGAAATACTCTATAGGGTGAAGATAACGCCAGTCACTAAGCAAAAGACCACGCTAGTCAATCTGGCCCCTGTAAAAATAAATGATGTAAAACCTTTTAACATATGATACGGACCATGACATTTTATCTAGCACAGTGACTAGAGACATACTCAAAATGCATTGTCCCAATGAGGTACAAGACGGAGAATGCACCATATCTCATCACATGTGAAATTAGTAGCCTTCAGTATGTGAGAAACTGAAAAGCTACACAAAAGGATCAACATTCATAGATCGGATTGGATGACAAGGAAGCTGTACGGAAGCCTAGTCGCAAATCACGTCTTCACCCGTGGCAACATTTTCAGTGATATAACACTTATTTGCAATTAATCCAGACCCTAAATGCAGTTCCGAAACCAGAAAAAAAGAAATCTTGCTGGATAACCCGCCTAAGAACATTGAAACCAATGTCATTTAAGCAAAGAAGATTAGAAAAGGACATCCCGTCACAAATCAAATTATCTTATTCGCACCCGAAACATGTTCTTTTGTATATTTCTCAACATTTGTTTATTAGTCACCCAATGATCTATAATTACTACCATAACTGTGAAGTATCAGAAATCTAATTTGCGCGTACATGGGTTGACACAAAATAACAGTTTTCGTTTCGGTTCATCATTTTCTGGTTCAATATAAATTATTTTCCAGTATCCGCAGCATGTCATAGCCATGTAAAGGTTCGCAAATACAACGTGTTTTCTGTTTCATATTTTGTCTTGTTTATGTTTATTTTTTGCCCTTGAAAAAGACTCATTAAGAGTCGAACGCGCAGATGTTAGATATATGTGTATGGGTGGGTGTGTAGTGAAATATATAGCTTATTATACAGTTAGTTATATTGCTTAATTACTATTGTTCATTAGGAACTTATTATCGCGCCAAATCGGTTTGATTTTATGCATCTCGTTCAAAATTCACAACACTAATTTGTTTGCATTAAATGATTTAAACAGTTATTAGTTCTTAATAAATGTATTGTTGGTGTGTATTTAAACCACCTGCATGCATCTTGCGTTTGATTAAATTAGAAACCGACAGCTCAAAGACATTTAAATTTGTGACATTAAATTTATTCATTACCCCAACTGCCGAACTCAGTTTCGTTCTTAAGCAGAAGCCTTGGGTCAATGTGCATGTATAGACCTGGCTTGCTACATGGTCCATATTGACGAACATATGGTGCCTGGATTACCGAATTATCGCAAGGAGAGTGAATTACGATATGCTCTTGTTCCAACGCTGAGAGTCCTGCAATATAATGTAAAAGCCTAGTGTATAGTATCACAAATTACGACCGCTTGCAAATGTATATTGGGCCACTCTACATTACTTTAATGTATGCAACATAAAATTTAGTGTAATTGTATTGTACTAGTAGTCAAGAGTAAGGACATTTTTACATAGGGTTTATGACAGTATATTGGGAAAGGGTTTATGTTATTTATCGAGTTGAATATTAGTATAATGGTAACTCATTACCTTTTCTACTCTGTACAAATATTTGCCAAGGTCAATCACAAAATTGCTTCTAAATGTAATGGCGATTCACAAAATGTCCTTTGCATACTCGGTACGACATCATGGACGTACAATCTATCATACATATAAGTAAAATCACCAAATGTCTCTTTTCCTATTTTAATCCAATGATCAATATAATATGTATAAAAAAAGGTACACAAGCATTTTTGGCCAAGTAGTTTCTATGTATTTAGAAACTAAAAATACCTGATATAGCTTCATAGTCTGGTTTCCGTTTCCATTTTTGTGGAATAACAATCGTTATATTCCTGAAATAGGCTCTGTGCTTCGTAGCAGTAAACAGCTTGTCTGAGGCACTGGTAAAAATCGTCTGTCAAATATAGTGAAGGGCACGTTTTATACAGTTTTACAAATATGTTTAATCAAGCTTATATACATAGCTCAAACGTGCACATGATTACAAAATACTATTTTAAAAGTACTATTAGGTAATGATTTTAACAAGCTACACAAAACCTTTTGTACTCAGCGTCATTGATACATATTGGTGAATGAAACTTTCGTTTTTTTGCCAACACACACTGAGAGATCGAGAATATGAGTAATATAGCAGATTGGATAAAGACATCAAACTGATTCACAAAGGTGGTGTGAACTTAATATCAAATACATCACTAAATTGTGTCCAGGCATTGAGATGCTTCAGTGTTAGCTGCATTTCTTGGCACTAGTGCAATTGTAAATCACCAACTGGTGCCTTTATTGCATATATATATATATATATATATATATATATATATATATATATATATATATATATATATATATATATATATATATATATATATATATATATATATATATATATCGCTGTCTCGGATAACCATAATGGCCAAGCACGATACTTGCATCCACACTGACAGGTGTGAATGCAGTTATCGGTAAAGAAAAGCTCTTTCATCAAGTTGGTCACCTGTCTTGTACCTGTGTCTATTTCTTGGAGTTTATCTGTATTTTTTGTTATTAAAAAATTTGCCTGTATTTGTGCTGGAATCTTGAACGAAAGTTTTGCGATAAGTTATATCTGCTCTACCTGCTAATATTTACATCGCTATGCTATGGAAAAGGACAGAATTTTTTTAAGATGTAGGCTCTATTGAAAAAACATTTGTCAACCAAACTTCAAACGAAATCACTGCCATGCTACAAGTCCACTCAGCTGTTGAATGTCAAGCAATGATCCAAAACAATTAAGTGCCTCTTAAATTGTATTTCTTGTGTCGAACGATTTCACAATGCGTTGTTTAGTATTGTGCTACGTCAAGAAAGAAACAGCTTCTGGAAGTGTTGTTACGTCACCTGCTAATTTTATAGAAGAATGAAGGAACATTTAATATAATTTATGTCAAGTGTATCGACAATGTGGCATCGGCTAAATTTATCATAAGGAATTTTTATTATATTTTAATTGTGTAATATGTACTAAATTCCTAGGATACAAAGTACTAGATAAACTCGATTTTATCTAATATGAATGCAATGTTTTTTTTTTCGCAGCTTTAACTCGGCAAATACATTTGTTAGTATTTTAGGAGACAAAGAATCACAAACGTGTTTATAAACATTGAACAAAGAGATGAAATATATCATACCAGTCGTGTAATAAAAAGTACAAAACTCGAATTAAATGTCGACGAGTGCAATGAGGAAGATATATTGGTTATAACAAAGCTAAATTTATCCTACGGAATCGCGAAAATGAATCCGATCCAGACAATGTATAAACTTAAGCCCACAATCGTCTTAATCTTAACTGAAATGATAATACTCATTACAAACACTGATGAAAAAAATATGATCATAATTTTTAAAACGATGATATTCCAATTAGTGTTATATTTATTGTTTTATCCTTTTTAAGTGGTTGTCGTAGTGGTAGTAGCTTACTTATTTTATTCAAAATTATTCGCGATGATGATGAAAATTGTATAACAATCGGATACGTTAAGTAGTTCTTCAGAGACAAACCTTAATCCTGTCTATCAGATGTTCATTTTCATCGACGTTGTCGTCAATAACGATGTACAGGCCTTCGTAACCATTGTTCTTCAGTTCGACTAAACAGTTAACACCTGTAATGGTCAACACAAAAATTAGACATCTGAACACGCAATCCATGGGTTCTGGCTTCGACAGCTCCTATGTGTATTAAAATTTAGCAAGTCCTTGTTTGGAGTTTGATGTTAAGTGTATTACGTTATCAGGTAAGATTTATATCGATTCAAATCACGAGGCAACCAAAATACAAATAACACGTCACAGAAGCTTAAAACAAAATATTTTATTTGATCTATGGTATTATTTCATCAGTTGAATTTATCTGACATAAAAGTTAAAAGTATTCCTATACAATATATTAATACATACAAGGGCATATAATGCTATTTTCGTAAAAGGGTGATATTGTATACAATATCAACACTTATGGTTATGGAAAAGCTTATGCAAATAATGTATTATTCGGGATTTGCGCAATATTGGGTATTTATTTCATTACTAAATTGCTGACCACAACGATTGATTCTCCTAGGACCTTCGGGTTTTAATAATTTGGCTTGAACATCTAGTTTCAAATGAATGTGATACCCATAAAGAATCAATTTATTAGTATATTCATCTATGTGTAATCCTTCTTGTCACACTCTTGTTAAAATTGGTCGATATATTAAGCCCGTTTTGTTTGTACTGTATTAGGACACAGCATTCAAAATAAATCTGACCTAATATAAGCAGATAATATTGATTTTTTTTTCTCGGATTGACAGCTTGCACTCAGCGATCTGATACGTATGCTTTTTGTAAAGTTAGTGTATTTGGCCCGAACTGTCGTTTCAAGTGAAGTTATATTAACATTTTTTAATATATAACAGTTGTAAATGGATCCTTCGGGCACAGTCGAGTTCCGCTCCATCGTTGCTTTACAATATGTAATTAAATTAAGCTTCACACATAACTCCTTGTATAGCTAGTATATCTGGTAAGGGAGGAACATGGACAAAACACCAGGCAAGAAACATCAAATGAGGGGAAGATACTGGCAAGCTTGCTCACAGATCCATTTTGGCAGAGCTAGGAATCAAAACTACCCGGAGAGAGGTGAGATCTGAGTGTTTGCTAAAAGCAAACTATTTAGACCACTCGTCGCGCTCTTATATAATAATGTAAATTACAGCAACTTTTTATATATGGACTTACTTATCTAAACTTACTTACTATTTATCATATACATTTAGTATACATACATACATTTGTATACATCATGATAAACTGAACGCATTTATAGTGGCGGTTAATTCCAGCAAAGATAATGGTTGCATGCGTCTCTGAAACATTCATAGTTTTAACGTTAGTTCATTTATAACATTGTTCTTTGTGGTCAACAGCAAATCAGCTTACCTGAATATAATACTGGAAGTGGTTTTTGAAGATCACGTTCTTGCTTTGAAAATAACTACCATATAGTTTAGAATATGTATTTGAATGGATATATGATTCGTGATTAAGCGATGTGACTTCCACACAGACTCACACACACACATCTATCTATCTATCTATCTATCTATCTATCTATCTATCTATCTATCTATCTATCTATCTATCTATCTATCTATCTGTCTGTCGTTCTATCTATCTATCTATCTATCTATCTATCTATCTATCTATCTATCTATCTATCTATCTGTCTGTCTGTCTGTCTGTCTGTTCTGTCTGTCTGTCTGTCTATCTATCTATCTATCTATCTATTTATCTATCTATCTACCTACCTATCAATCTATCTGTCCGTCTGTCTGTCCGTCCGTCCGTCTGTCTTTCTGTCTGGTATGTCGGTCTGTCTGTCGATCTATCTATCTATCTATCTGTCTATCTGTCTGTCT
The DNA here is from genome assembly GCA_030141615.1 of Unio pictorum. Lineage (NCBI taxonomy): Eukaryota > Metazoa > Mollusca > Bivalvia > Unionida > Unionidae > Unio > Unio pictorum. The sequence continues at coordinate 88,627 of JARLTB010000340.1, forward strand.
GTCTGTCTGTCCGTCCGTCCGTCCGTCCTCCATCCATCCATCCATCCATCCATCCATCCATCTAACTATCTATCTATCTATCTATTTATCTATCTATCTATCTATCTATCTATCTATCTATCTATCTATCTATCTATCTATCTATCTATCTATCTATCTATCTATCTATCTATCCTTATAATACAAATAAAAGTCATAGAGGGTAGAGAATTTTAATTCGTACTCTACGGAGATTCGAAATTATGCCTGCGAGTAAACGGCACCTAGGGATAACACATTTCGTTATGTCTGGTGTGTATTTATAATTGTCTATAATTAATTGTCTACATACCTACACTTTTTTTTGTAATCCGGAATGACTGTGTAAATGATGAGACTTATTGAGTCGTCATGAGAGTGAATATATATATATATATATATATATATATATATATATATATATATATATATATATATATATATATACTAACAACTTTAAAATAACCAAACCAGGGTACAGAAGGAAAAATAAAACTGTCAAACAGAACAAAGTGAACTGAAACTACAACTTAATACTATAATCTGCAAATCCGATGTCTTGTTTCGAAGACCAAACAGTTTAAAGCCAGTGGCATTAATCTTCAAGTATGGAAGTGACGAAAGATTTAGGAATATAAAACTGCCTTTGCAGGGCTGATGCAAGAACATGCGAGGATCTCGATCTATTTTCATAGTCCATACTGCATTAATTATCGTTAGACCGATATTGACCTGAAATGTAGTTATGACGTAACACGGAATATATTTACAATGTACAATATCTTTATAACATGAATATACGATTACATTTGACTGTGTGGTGTATATTAGACTGTACGATTAAGTCATCATCAATTTAAAAAAAAATATGCAAATAACGCAAACTTATACTGTACTACTATTTTGCAAACAAAATTTAATAATTTACTAATTTATATTTATAGAATAGCTTTTGTTTTTCACATTTGTATTCTTTTGATTTTTGTCTTGCTGTTGTACCCAGTAAAATCTAGTCACCTGAATGATAATATGTAGAATAAAAGAGTTGTGCAGAGATATTCGAGAAAATATTTAAAAAGAAACGACCTAACAGCTAGTACTAGGCCAATCTAGATTTTGCCTACAATATATTATATGAGATTGGATGTATGAAGTGTGTTTCGCAATCTCACGTTTTATATCTTACCTAATATTTACCTGGAGGATTAACCTGGAAGATTTGCAGAGCCAGGGCCTTCGTTACCACTGTGGTTTGAACGTCTTTTCTTAGCAATCCAATTGATCTTTTTTATAAGTATTATGTCATGTCATTATCTTAACTTTTTTGGCGAACAGCTTAAGCCTATGTATCCTTCGTGTTTTGTATAAAATGATAACAAACATGACTTAATATATCTAACAAAACTAAATTGAATTAGCATTGATTTGAGTGGTTGTGGTTTCCGATTTCATCACAGCAAGCAAGAAACCAACTAGACAGTTAATTTCCATTGAAGGTAAGTTAACTTGTTTTTAAGCTATACATGTCTTAAATTTTATAAATTTTAATTTGGACTTAAATTCATATTAAGATACCTGGGAGCTGGACAATATGTTACCATATTAACCAGAATCATTCGTATTCTGTGTATATGTGACTAGTGAATGAATTGTTTAGTAAAAGTCATTCTCAATGCATCATATAATACCCACTTATGTCAATTTAATGCATCCAATCCTGTATATTTATCATGATTGTGTACTGATATACAAGCATAATATATAGACAATATGTACTGTTTGTGTAGATATAAGAAAGTCACTTTTAAGGTGAATTGGAAACATTAAATTGGCAAGAGTAACAAAGGACCGAGTGTCACTACAAAATCTTTCCACTTTGATTGCATGGATGTGTTTCCCATGTTACTACTCTAAGGTGTTTGACTTAGTAAAACCATCACGTTTTACAAAATTAAAAATATAATTTAATTCTCTCTTTCAAACAAAGCATATGCGTGTTTGTTTGTTTGTGTGTGTGTGTGTGTTTGTGTGTGTCTGTGTGTTTGTGTGTGTGTGTGTGTGTTCATTTACAGGGTTGCATCATCTGAATAGGATTTCGTGTGTTTTTGCAGTTTATGTTTACGACCATCCATTTTTCTTTCAGTAACTGCAGAAAAGATTAAAGGATGAATGGTATATGGCGTGCCATTTTAGTTGCTGTTTTATTAGTGAAAATATATGCACGTAAGTTTGAAATATGTTCATTATTTAAAATAAATGCCTCATAAAATAAGTAAATAACATCTCACATATTTTGATCATGTGATTTCAAAACTACAAAATAAAGCACTTGAAAGTAACATGATATATGTGCGTGATTGTGTGTTTTCGTGCGTGCGTCTGTGTATGTGTGTATTATTATTATTATAAGTAATAGTAGTAGTAGTAGTATAATGATAATAATGATAGTGATAATGATACTACCACTGTTTTTTATTTTAACAAAAATACCTTTTGTTACCAATAATAAGAACAGTTTCCATTTTTTATGTTGCTCTTAAGTTTGTTGTTATTCTTCTTCCTCCTCCTTTCTCTTGTTCTTGTTCTTCTTGTTCTTCTTCTTCTTCTTCTTCTTCTTGTTCTTCTTCTTCTTCTTATTATTATTATCATTATTATTATTATCTTTATTATTATTGGTAGTAGTAGTAGTAGTAGTAGTAGTAGCAGTAGTTGTTGTTGTTGTAGTAGTAGTAGTATAATTATTATTATTATTATTATTATTATTATTATTATTATTATTATTATTATTATTATAGAGATTAGCGATTAAGAAAACTCAAGCAATGGTAGCAAAGTCTTATTCAATTCCCAGCTATCTTACGACATTTCTGTCTAACATAAAGTAATGTAAAGATGTGAAACCAATTAGTTTCGTCATAAGTAACACAACATTGATTTGCATACAATACAAAGGCAAAACAAATTTTAAAACAAAATTAGAGTATGGTCCTCATTAGTCTGCATGAAAAAATTCTGAAACATTACATCTGTGTCGATGTTCGTCCCAATTAGCAGAGTAAATATTTTAGTGTATGCTGAATCTTAGTTTGCATTCATATTTTGTCACGTACGTATTACACAACTTATTTTTTTTTTTTCTTTTTGAACTTGGACACCTCCTAATAATGTGATTAGTTGTATGAGTTTTGGAAGATGACGTAACATCGCTTACCGAGTTTTTACAAATTTATTTACAGTAAGCAGATTATCTTTAACACATTGCACCGTTATAAGCAAATAAAATATCTTTTCACCGAAAAGTGACTCGCATGTATTTAGCTCCTCTGAAATTGTAGTCTTCAAGTTCATTACTTTCTATTTTCCTAGTCGTCATGTTGAAAATATCAGGCACTTCATTTACTTTTCTAGATATGAGATATACATGTCACATTGATTAGACTAAAAATAAATAAATCATATAGCACCACTGTGTTTTCCATTCGCTCAAGCTCGGTCATTGTCGATATAATTTTGTTCTGTATTTATTGAGGTTTCTGCTGTACCTTTTCATACTTAAAAAATAATGCAACTTACTTTTTCAGAAAATATTGAAGAGTGTAAATCCAAACCTGTCCTTCCGGATTCTATCAAAAGAGGAACGTCCAACTTCTCCAAGCCCGGACAAGAGTTTGTATCTGATGATAGCATTACAGACGGGTGGTATTCTTTGGCAGCTGGAAGCCGTCTGGCCTCGAATGCCTCTGGACTTAAAATTGGATCATGCGGAACGCTCTTCCCGATATGGCTGAATGGTATGATTTAATTAAACGTCCTGTACAAATTGCTGTTGAAAATTGTTGATCATATTATAATATTAAAATAATGCATATCTTATGTTTTCACGTGAATTGCAGGAAGAAACATAGAGGGCTAATAATGTTTTGTATCTTTTATGATTTCAGCACGTTTTTATGTGATCCAATTTCATAGTTTTTGTTATTTGTTTTTCTAGTGTAGTCATATCGTTATAGATGTTGTAAAGCTCCTAGAGCTTCTAAAGATTAGGCACTATACAAAAGTCATTATTATTATTATTATTATTGTTATTATTATTATTATTATTTTTATTATTATTATTATTATTATTATTATTATTATTATTATTATTATTATAGTCTGCTGCAAGTTATTAAATTTTGTTGTACTCACACCTATAATTATTTTAAATATATAAGGTACTTCATCAGAGAATACTATTCTAATTGAGCATTCTTTGTCACACCATCTGTCAGATATGAAAGGTGTTATGCGAATCTTATGACATACTACTATTTATTTATTATTAACTACCTTTTAATCGATTATCTAGTGGGATCTGTACTGATATGGTATGAATTGCGCGAGACTCGAACATTATCATAGTCTTAAACCTTCATTAAAATTATTTTTATATCTAAAGGTACGCATCCATCATTAACCGGAGAAACGTTGACTGTGACAGCCTGTATGAAAACTTATTTTGATGTATGCGACTCGCCATTTCCTGTACAGATTATAAACTGCGGATCCCATTATAATTACTACTTGAAAAACACCACTGTGAATTCAGCTTTTTGCATTGGTAAGATATATGTTGTTGTGTTATTGTGTTAAAACATAATATAAGACGTCGTGTTCTAACTATCAATAACTTTAATATGTACAAACGACTACTGTGAGGTCTTAACACAGAGTGCTATCAAAGAGGCAGACCTGATGATAGTACCAGTGGAACCAATGACTCATGCACAGAGGGCTCCGATTGGTCAGCTACACATGTATAATGTTACATCTCTCTTCTTACAAAGAAGGTTTTAATACACTTTATTAAAATGTCTAAATTAGTCATTAGCCATTATAACTAACATATCAAAATCAAAAGCGTCTTTGATAGCAAATATTACAATGATTAACTAATAAATTTCTGCAACATACTGAGAATGAATTTTACAGTTTTTACAATTCTTGTTGCATGCTTGATTGCTATTTAATGTACACAACTGGTCCTTATATATTTAATGTACACAACTGGTCCTTATCTTGAATCACTGTCTGTGTTTATCAACAAAACGATACACCGTGACACTAATGACGGATCTCTGGGCTCAGCCTCTCTATCTGAGAGTATCTGATTACAATGACTCGATTATCTTTGGTTTTACTAACCTTCCAGAACGTGTGTAATATCCACTTTGCTTACAATCCTGTGGGAATGTTGCGTCAGGCTCAGGTGTATTTTTACTGAAACATCGAGATTCTATTGACTGTGAAATTGGCATACTGGCATTTGCGGGAAATGTTACAGCTGTACACAGTGTGTTTTCATTCTGAGAGAAGGGGGCATTTATACTACATTGCAGGGGGTGTAGTTCATTAGTTGTTATGAGCTGACGTCTATTTCGACGATAAATGGTACCATCTTTGGTGCGATCTGAGTATGACCTTTCGTTGTGTCTTCTTATTATAACGGCAGGTTCCCAGTTTTGACCTTTGAATTGAACTCTAACTGATTCCCCTTCCTTAAGTGTTTTTAGTGGTTTTGCACTTTTATCATAATAATTCTTTGTTTTATTCTTGCGAAGCGTAATTTTCCTTTTGACCTCAGCGGTGTTGGGTATTTTGGGCATTAATTTCTCGCGGGTTGTTGGGAGAATAGATCTAAGTTGTCTGCCCATCAACAATTGTGCTGGTGAGAACCCGATATCAAGCACAGTGGCTCGATACTCTAATATGCCTATAAGCGGTTCTCTGCCATCGGCTTTTGCTTTTGAGAGAATTTTCTTTACAGTTTGAACTGTTTTCTCCGCTAGGCCGTTCGACTGAGGGTATGTGGGACTCGATGTAACATGTTGAAAATCCCATTCTTTCGCGAAGCTTGCGAACTCTCGGGAAGAATAGCATGTTTGATTGTCGCTGACAACGATTTCTGGTATTCCGAAGCGCGCGAATATACTTTTCATGTGATTGATAACAGTACAACTTTTTGAGCTTGCGAGTGTCTTAACTTCAAAGTAGCGACTGAAATAATCTACTACAACAATGTACTCTTTATTATCCCATGTAAATAGGTCTGTGGCGACTTTTTGTCATGGATATTCAGGGACGTCATGGGGAATGAGAGGTTCCTTTTGGTTAGAACTTCTGCGCTCCAAGCAGATAGAGCATTTTGACACTAAATCGGAAATGTCAACTGAGATTCTTGGCCAAAACAAAACATCTCTAGCTCTTTTCAGACACTTCTCAATACCTAAATGTCCTGAATGTACAGTGTCTAGCATTTTCTGTCTGAGGGCTTGTGGTATGACTATTTTTTGACCTTTCAAGATTAACCCATCTACAACTGAAAGCGTTTCTCTATAATTCCAATAGTCAATTATCTCTGATTTACAGCTTGACCTCTTTTCAGGCCAGCCTTCAATTATGACCTGTTTCAGTATGACCAGCTGGGGGTCTTGTTCAGTGAGAGATTTTATTTCTTCTTTCTTACGATCAGATACAGGTAATGCTGATAACACCATATGCACATGCATATCTATACCTTCAGATAAGGTGGGGTGTGTATCAGATAAGAACTTACGAGAGAGTGTGTCTGCTACGGGTATGTTCTTACCTTGATAATGTTTTACCTCTAGGTCATAACGCTGCAGTTGCAAAAGCATGCGTTGTAGTCGCGGTGGGGCTGCATAGAGGGGCTTTTTCATTATAGAGACAAGTGGAAGGTGGTCAGTTTGAACATGTACCTTTCTCGCGTATACATATTGATGAAAACGTTTGCATCCGAACAGTATAGCGAACATTTCTTTCTCTATCTGAGCATAATTAATTTCCGTTGTGGTCAATGATTTTGATGCATAAGCCACGGGCTTATCATCTTGCAATAGGGCGGCACCGAGCCCATATTTTGACGCATCAACTTGCAAAGTCAGTGGTTTCTTAGGGTCAAAATAGGACAGAACAGGTCCCGGACTTGTTGTAATTATGTCTTTGACCTTTATAAATGCGTCTATTTGCGGAGAGTCCCATTCAAACTCTACGTCTTTCGCTAACAGTTGTCTTAACGGACTGGTGACCGCTGCCAAATTTGGGGCAAATTTGGACAAGTAGTTAACCATGCCAAGAATGGTTTCTAACTCCGCGCGGTTACGAGGGGGTTCCATTTCCCTGACAGCTGCTACTTTGGCAGGGTCCGGTTTGAGACCTTCTGCTGACAGAATGTGCCCGAAGTACTGTACTTCTGTGACACCTACTTCTAGTTTTTCCTCATTTAACCGGATTCCTTTTTCAAGGGAACGTTTGAGAACATTTCTCAAATTTGTATCATGTTCGTCGCGTGTGCGTCCGAAAACTAGTATATCGTCGCAAATCGAAACTATACCATTTAAACCTTCAAAACTCTCATCGATCTGCCTTTGGAATTCATCTTGAGATGATTTCAAACCAAATGGGAGACGCAAGAAACGGTAACGACCGTATGGGGTGTTGAAAGTTGTAAGGTAAGAAGAGTCTGTTGACAGTTTTATTGCCCAATATCCTGACCGTGCATCCAATTTGGTGAAATATTTTGCACCTGATAATTGGGGTAGGATATCGTCTAATGCGCGCATAGGGTAATGGGGACGCAAAATTGCTCTATTAAGATCTTGTGGGTCGAGGCATACCCTTAGTTTGCCCGACTGTTTTTCTACGACTACCATAGAATTCACCCATGCTGTAGGTGATGTAACCTGGGCAATAATATTTTCATTTTCCATGCGATCGAGTTCAGTTTTGAGTCTGTCTTGAAGTGCGACAGGTACTCGCCGCGGAGGGTGCACTACAGGTGTTGCCTTGGGGTCGATGTGTATGGTACATTCCCCTGGGAAAAGACCTATGCCGTTGAAGACTTCGGCATATTCCTCGAGTACAACTGCCTTAGTGAGGGGCGTACTCTTGTTGCATTGTAAATTTGACATCTGTGTCTGAACAGAGTATGTAAATTTAACTAAGCCTAACTCAATACAAGATTGTAAACCAAGTATAGGTGGTGCTTTCGTTTTAACAATGTTGAACTCGAGTTCATGTGTACGTTCAGTGCGTTTACATGTGAGATTGACTGTACCCATTGTACTTAAAAATTTGCCGTCATATGCGGATAATGTATTTGATGTAGGTTGTAGGGGATGCTTTATGCCTAGCTTTTTGAATATATGCAAGGGTATGATGTTAACTTGAGAGCCAGTATCCAATTTAAAATCAATAGAAACTAAATGTGGTCCTACCTCAATCGCTGCATACGCCTGGCTATTGGCAATTATATCCCTTTTTACACTGTCAATATACAAATCCTCGTTTTGATGTTCATTGTTAATCACACTGACTGTTTTTGATCTACATACTTTTTCAAAGTGATTGGGTTTATGACACTTATTGCAAGTCTTTCCTTTTGCGGGGCACTTATCCTGGCTTGAATGCGACTTGTATCCGCAGTGTCCACATGTCAAGTTCACGCTCCGTCTGGAAGACGTGGTCCATTTCTTTTTCGGCTGCAGTTCTTTTGTCTTGGCCTGTCGTTGAATTGTCGCATGCACTTCTGGTCTGGCTGATGCAGACATGGTCTGGAGTTGCTCCTGTGCATATTCATGGCTTTGACTGATATTGATAGCCCTTTCCAAGGTCAACTTTTCGCCTTCGTTGATAAGTTTTTCTCGTATCCTTGATGATGATACCCCGAAAACAATCCTATCTCGAATCATGTCGTCTTCGTCTTTGAAGAGACAGTCTTTAGCCAATATTTTCAACGAGGTCACATATTGATCTATTGTCTTGGAGCCTTGAATTTCGTTATTGAACTTGAATCTTGCAAAGACCGGATTTAATTTTGGTTGCACATGATGTTTGAATTTTGTAAAGATAATTGTTGGGTCCTTTTTATCTTCTTCTGTCAGAGTCCATGTATTGAAAATGTCTCTACCTTTGTCTCCTACCCAAAGTAAAATGTAGTTGGCTTTAACCGCATCACTTCTTCTACTCATCGGTCCGTTAAATATCAATTCACAATGTTGTTGGAATTTAGCCCATGATGTGGTAAGGTTGGAATTTTCCCAGTCCATGGTGGGTGTTGGCACGCCGGAAAGATCCATTTCGAAGGTATTAAGTTCGTATCCAGAATTTTGAACGTTTTAAAGGTTTTAAATTCGTCTTAAATCTTCCGTGGATTGTTAGGTTATTGTTTCAAAATATCCATTTACGATCCATGTGCTATTTCCATTGCGATCACTTCTGACACCATGTTGTGTTATTGTGTTAAAACATAATATAAGACGTCGTGTTCTAACTATCAATAACTTTAATATGTACAAACGACTACTGTGAGGTCTTAACACAGAGTGCTATCAAAGAGGCAGTCCTGATGATAGTACCAGTGGAACCAATGACTCATGCACAGAGGGCTCCGATTGGTCAGCTACACATGTATAATGTTACATATGTAATACAGTGATTTCAGAATTTCTTCAGTGCAAAAAAAAGCTAAACAGATACGGCAAATAATGAGTGTCAATTTAGAATTCAAACCTCATCTAAATGACTTGAAAGAATAGTTTCCATTTTTTATGTTGCTCTTAAGTTTGTTGTTATTCTTCTTCCTCCTCCTCTTTCTCTTGTTCTTATTCTTCTTGTTCTTCTTGTTTTTGTTCTTGTTCTTGTTCTTCTTGTTCTTCTTGTTCTTGTTCTTCTTGTTCTTCTTCTTCTTCTTCTTCTTCTTCTTCTTCTTATTATTATTATTATTATAATTATTATTATTGGTAGTAGTAGTTGTAGTTGTTGTTGTTGTAGTAGTAGTAGTATAATTATTATAATTATTATTATGATGATCATTATTATTTTTATTATTATTATTATTATTATTATTATAGAGATTAGCGATTAAGAAAACTCAAACAATGGTAGCAAAGTCTTATTCTATTCCCAGCTATCTTACGACATTTCTGTCTAACATAAAGTAATGTAAAGGTGTGAAACCAATTAGTTTCGTCATAAGTAACACAACATTGATTTGCATACAATACAAAGGCAAAACAAATTTTAAAACAAAATTAGAGTATGGTCCTCATTAGTCTGCATGAAAAAATTTCTTTTTGAACTTGGACACCTCCTAATAATGTGATTAGTTGTACGAGTTTTGGAAGATGACGTAACATCGCTTACCGAGTTTTTACAAATTTATTTACAGTAAGCAGATTATCTTTAACACATTGCACCGTTATAAGCAAATAAAATATCTTTTCACCGTAAAGTGACTCGCATGTATTTAGCTCCTCTGAAATTGTAGTCTTCATGATCATTACTTTCTATTTTCCTAGTCATCATGTTGAAAATATCAGGCACTTCATTTACTTTTCTAGATATGAGATATACATGTCACATTGATTAGACTAAAAATAAATAAATCATATAGCACCACTGTATTTTCCATTCGCTCAAGCTCGGTTATTGTCGATATAATTTTGTTCTGTATTTATTGAGGTTTCTGCTGTACCTTTTCATACTTAAAAAATAATGCAACTTACTTTTTCAGAAAATATTGAAGAGTGTAAATCCAAACCTGTCCTTCCGGATTCTATCAAAAGAGGAACGTCCAACTTCTCCAAGCCCGGACAAGAGTTTGTATCTGATGATAGCATTACAGACGGGTGGTATTCTTTGGCAGCTGGAAGCCGTCTGGCCTCGAATGCCTCTGGACTTAAAATTGGATCATGCGGAACGCTCTTCCCGATATGGCTGAATGGTGTGATTTAATTAAACGTCCTGTACAAATTTGCTGTTGAAAATTGTTGATCATATTATAATATTAAATACATGCATATCTTATGTTTTCACGTGAATTGCAGGAAGAAACATAGAGGGCTAATAATGTTTTGTATCTTTTATGATTTCACCACGTTTTTATGTTATCCAATTTCATAGTTTTTGTTATTTGTTTTTCTAGTGTAGTCATATCATTATAGATGTTGTAAAGCGCCTAGAGCTTCTAAAGATTAGGCACTATACAAAAGTCATTATTATTATTATTATTATTTTTATTATTATTATTATTATTATTATTATTATTATTATTATTATTATTATTATCGTTATTATAATAGCCTGCTGCAATTTTTTAAATTTTGTTGTACTCACACCTATAATTATTTTAAATATATAAGGTACTTCATCAGAGAATACTATTCTAATTGAGCATTCTTTGTCACACCATCTGTCAGATATGAAAGGTGTTATGCGAATCTTATGACATACTACTATTTATTTATTATTAACTACCTTTTAATCGATTATCTAGTGGGATCTGTACTGATATGGTATGAATTGCGCGAGACTCGAACATTATCATAGTCTTAAACCTTCATTAAAATTATTTTTATATCTAAAGGTACGCATCCATCATTAACCGGAGAAACGTTGACTGTGACAGCCTGTATGAAAACTTATTTTGATGTATGCGACTCGCCATTTCCTGTACAGATTATAAACTGCGGATCCCATTATAATTACTACTTGAAAAACACCACTGTGAATTCAGGTTTTTGCATTGGTAAGATATATGTAATACAGTGATTTCAGAATTTCTTCAGTGCAAAAAAAAGCTAAACAGATACGGCAAATAATGAGTGTCAATTTAGAATTCAAACCTCAGCTAAATGACTTAAAACGCATTCCGATTCAGTTTTAATTTACGGTTTGCCTTTGAAATAACTGTTAAGCAGATACAGGAAATGTTGCATTTAAGCATCTCACACAGTCTCCTTAACTATGCAAGTGTACATTGCATGGTCCTACAGTTTGCATTACGTTCCATTGATATACTGGTCATTTTACTTCTTGCATTGTGAAGGATTTTACAATGAAATTGATACGTTCCTCTTCAATTCATCAAAACCTTTTAATCTCCCCTTATACAATTGTTTGTAATAATCGCATCGTTCTCTACGGAAACGGACGGGATAGATTCAGATAAATATAATGTTTTCACGGAGTAACGTGACGATATTTCCTAGCAGAAAATGCTTTTTGTTCTGTGATTTTCTGACTCAGACTCTTAGTAGGTAAATGAGACAAACATTTCTTTATAATTGTAATTTACAACGCAAATGGTAGAAGTGTATCAAATGATGGGGCGAAACAAGACAACAACAAAAAATGCGAAAAACGTAGAGCACACAGGCCGTTTGGCTTTAGATAGTTGTCTTCCCTATTTCCAATGAGAGCAATGAAACATTCTTCAAAAATCTAGTATTCTTAAGTAAGTTAGATACCAACTTGCAAAGTAGGCTTCCAGTAGGAAATATGTATTCACCAAACTCTTGTTTCGTATTAATATATAGAATTTTACCTGCTTTAAAAATTAGTCAGTATCAAATACAAAATATTTTTCCGGACATATGAACTATAATAAATTTTATCTCTATTTGATAAACACATACACACACATACACACACACACACAGGGGGCCCCGAGTGGCCGAGTGATCTAAAGCGCTGTCCGTTATGGATCACTGCCATCTCACCTCTGCGTTGGTTCGAGTCTAAGATTCGGCTAATGTAGTTATGTGAGGAAGCCTGCCATTAGCTCCTCGTGGGTCAATGGTTCTTCCTGGGGGTTTTCCCTGGTTCTTCCTCCATCAATAAAACTGGCCGCCATGTATAGTTTTTCGTGCTGAAAAATGGCGTTAAACCTTATACAACAACAACAATAACAACAACAACAACAACAACACACACACACACACACACACATATATATATATATATATATATATATATATATATATATATATATATATATATATATATATATATATATATATACACACACACACACACACACACACACACACACACACACACACACACGAATGATTGTTTATATAAGCCATGTTTTAGGAAACTCGTCAAACGAACAAAATGTCTTCGAAATATTATTATTGAAACACCTCCTGGCAAAACTAATACTCCATAATAAACAAATAATAAACTCTGTCAAAAAGGCAAATTTAGACGAAAATCCAGCTAATATTTATCATTAGTTTCTCACAATATATCCAATTACGAAATTTAATCCATGTGAATGGCATGATACGTTTTTCAGTTTAGTCGCTAGATGACATTTGTCTTCCAAAAAAAACCATATAGTAATAAATGCACATGGTCTTGGAAACCATTGTATTTAAACAAGTTTTGTATTTGCAACGACTGTGTTAGTGTTGTGGTAGGTGTCTTTACTGTTTTTTTCGGGAGTCTTTACATAAATTCGTGTTACAAGATTCCGCTGAAATACCAAATTTGGCGAGAACCAACTGTAATCTACAACATTATCATACTTTTATTTATTTAAAAAATTAATTAACTTATTTAATTAACTAACTTATTTAATTATTTATTAATTTAATATTTTATTAATCTATGTATTTATTTCTTTATTTTTTTTATTAGAGATAATAGGAGCAACTTCAGAAGAAACATTTGATATATCTACTCCACCGGCAATCTACTATACTCCAACATCTATGGCTATTATCACAACGGAATTCCGTGGGGATACGTGGTCTCGTCCAGGTAATGATACCTACCTCGGAGATGACAGTTCTAGGAAGCTAGAGGTCATCATAAAAACAACAACTATTGTGTTTTCCGCTGTAATTCTATGTCCAATGACTGTTCTACTGATGGCCTTTCTTTTCAAATTGAAGAAAAGAAAAATGAGGTAAGAGAGTTAATAAATGTTTGTCATGAAATAAGTCTGCGTCCCATTTACTAAGAAAACTTTTAACCAAGCAACAGGGCCAACATTATCATCGTACCAGCGACGATGTTTCATTTTGTGCTACACATATATTTAGACCTAAATCATTGTATCAGCACATACTTTGTTTTCTTAGTTATTATTTTTATTTTGTGTTATTTTCGTCGCATACGTGTATTGGTGCACTATCATAACGATCCGGTCAACCTTTGTAACGATGCTTATGGCTGCTGATTATTAATCGAATATATACTTTTAAATACACTAAACGTTCATCATGCACAAACGCATACATATTTTTACACACACACACACACACACACACACACACACACACACACACACATATATATATATATATATATATATATATATATATATATATATATATATATGTGTGTGTGTGTGTGTGTGTGTGTGTGTGTGTGCAGAGGCGTAGCTAGGGGGACAGGGGGGTACATATGTCCCTGGGCGCCATACTAGTGGGGGCGCCGAAATGGGCTTTGAAATAGGTCGTAACGGGTAATGGTGATTTTATTGATGAAAATAATGGGTTTCAGAGTTGAGGTGGGGGGTATGAATATTGTCCCCGGGCGCCAAACACTCTAGCTACGCCTCTATGTGTGTGTGTGTGTGTAAGCTTAAAAATAGTAACCATTCTTTAGATAAAAACGGTGATGCCCGTGACGAGTCGTGTGTAATTGTTCTGATTATACAAAATAAATAATAGATTATCAGTAGCTAGTATTGCTTTTCCTGATACAGCCGAATTTAGATAATGTCGAACTTCCTCGTTTGGTGTTTACATATGTGCGTTTGTATAGGGAATGGAATAGGTAGTAGCATTGTCCTTTGATATGTACAATATTATGTATGTGAAAAGAAGCTTTATTTGTAACGCATTTAGTGTATCGTACTTTAATGTATACAATAACAAAGTTCTTAGCACCTTCACAAAGCTGAAAAGAGAAGAATAACATTCAATTGTCTAGCCCATGCTCGTAGTTGAAGTTTGCATATTCCCGAACGTAAAATGTCCCAGTTGTTTAAAGATTTGCATATGAACTAGTAGAATCATACCAGCTATTCGAGTTGACTGGCTACAACTGGCTGTGTATCCAACACGGGAGTGGCAATCCAAGCTGCACTTAAATGTTGAATCTGGTTTATGTTGGATATGCCTCTTCTTCCTCTGAGATCGCGTTTCACCAGCCAGCAAGTGTAGCATGTCAACGCCGGCTTTCAAACCAGTGATGAGAGCATGTCGCCAGCTGGACTTGTCTAGATCAAGCTCTTCCCAGGTGTTAACATCGATGTACAGGTCTTTCATGTCGCGCTTGCAGACAGCCTTGAAGCGGAGATGTCGCCGTCCGATCGACCAATTTTCACATGTAAGTTCCGAATAAAGATGGTCTTTGGGGATCCGTCCATTATCCATCTCGCGTACATGTTACATCCATCTGATGTGACGTTGGCGGAGAAGTGTGACCATGCTGGGATCTTGAAACGTTCAAGCACCTCGTTATTTGTTACTTGATCAATCCAAGCGATCCCGTTTATGCTTTGGAGCCATCGCATGTAAAAGACGATCAGTCTTTTCTCTTGTTAGTACAGGTTTCACTGACATACAGTATAGTGCTTAGCACGCAGACACTAAACACGGAGATCTTAGTGTTCAGGGTCAGCAAACAGTTGGTCAACACTCTTTGCAACAATCTGGAGAGAGTTGATGTCTTTCCGATCCGCTGTTGAGCTCAGCATCGAGCGATAGGTTGTTGATAATGGTAGAGCGGAGGTACATGAAGTTATGAACTATCAGCTTGCTGTTGTCTTAAGCTGGTGCACACTTTTTTCCTAGTCTATTGATGTATATGTGTCAGTGTCAATTAAGATGGTTTGCATTAGCAACCCTAAGTGAACTCCTAAAATACCTAACGACATTCTAGAAGGCTCAGAGGTTGCTTTAGACTCATCTACATATCAGTGAAATGTGTCTCATAGTTAAAATTAACACTACTAGTATGAAAAGAATGTTCGAGTGCAACACATGCTGATCTTGACGATTCGTCATTTATAATGAAAACATTTTGTTTTCAGCGAGTGTGAATAGAACATTAAACGTCTCCATGAGACAATGAATCTGTTTCTTTTATATTAACCTATCTTTAACATTATTCCAGTTACGATACCAGCAGTGTAGCAGTTTATAGTGATGTCTAGCACTGGTACATTATACCGCAGACATGTAACGTCATGTTCCACCCATTCACATTATCTTGACACTAGTACGACCAGTACTGGCACTAGGCATTCAATGCTGTCTGCCAAGCAAGGCAGTTGTAAGAGCCATTTTCATATGACTTATATAAATTTGGTATTACTCGGCCCGGGATCGAACCATTGACCTCCTGCGTCTGAGGCGGACGCTGTAACCACTAGGCCACCAAAGCGGTTCCCTCAATGAGAGTATAGAAATTACGCCACCCATGACTCTTAATATATACAGTAAACAGAAAATAAAAAAGCTCGTATATAAACTTATCAGCGCTGGTAAAACACATTGTATGCACCTTCTTCTATTAAACGATGTTAAAACCAATTTCAGTATTATCAACATTTCATTGCCAATAGCGTTCGATCGTGTACATGTCACATGCATGTTATCTCTCGTTTCATCAATGTCACATTGTCCCAAAGATTTGACATCTTGGTACGATAATTTTATCTCTCATTTTATGTATTAGCACTATGATCACCAGTAATTGCTGGGTTTCAGCATTTGTCGAAGCGAGACACAAGTCAGCGTAGTCTTAACACATGTCTATGCTTATGTCTTTTTCAAGACTGTTCAGAAAAGAAATAAAACAATTATATATATATATATATATATATATATATATATATATATATATATATATATATATATATATATATATATATATATATATATATATAACCAGTTATACAGCGTATAACTGACTATATTCCACTTTTTCCATAAAGACGAAGGAGCGAGGTGCGATTTTGTAAATTCAACTGAAGTACGAGCACTACCATCTAACAACACAGACCAAATATTTGATTATATTCTATTATGTGTGCAGTATACTTTCTTACGGAATAGTAACAACAGCACCAATTACATAGATGTTGATTAATAGTGATGATTATACGATATTAGTAAAAGTGCAACGTAAACTCTACATTAATTGTTTTAAGTTATATCGTGTTCATACAGAAATGAAAACTAATCGAGAACCGTTAGTAACTTAAGATGCATCGTTTGCACCAACATTCTCAGCAAATACTGCACACTACAACTTAGTAAAACAAAGTTCTCTATTTGTGTTCAATTATTGACCATTTATAGACAACACCACCAACAAAAACCGAAACAAAATAATAATAATAATAATGATAATAATATTAATTATCAATCATCAATCATCATCATTATCATCATTCCTAAAGGAAAACGGCCACTACTAGATGAAATTATGATGATAATGAAATGCTTTGAAACTATTATTATCGTTCGCAATTTTCGTCTCAATACTTATGAAGAACAACTTTGTTTACGAAGTTTTATATTGTTACGCATACAATTTTAACATAAAGAATAAGGAATAATGAATATAGAAGAACACACTTAAAATCAATCCTGAGGTGTATCAAATGAGATAACATTCGATGTATTCATTAATAAATATAACTATTATCAAAAGCCGGGTAAGGTATCCATATGTTGTATATTTTACATATTTTATGTTGCACTATTTCAATCAAGCGTCCATGTTTCATATAATTCTATAAGTGTATGATTTTTTTCTAAATACCAATCATTGCAGGGAACGGGAGATAATACGCGACTCTCTTTATCTAAGTTTCTGGCATAATAATATGTACTGAACTTTCCTAGAAGCTGATTGTTGCTGTCTTGTTTGCTTATTTCTTCCATATGTTGAAGATCCCTGAACAAGATACAGTAAAACAACTGATAACTGTAGCCTTTAGAGGCCAAGAACAATTCGTTCAATCCAGCAGGTTATTTCATCCTAAGTAGGGAATGTTATTCTTGTTTGTCGGCTAGGATGGTTGTCTCATAGCGCTGTACATTCGTTTGTTTACTTACTATTTATTAATTGATGGGTTTAGAGGGTGAGCAAGTGATTTTTAATGATCAACGTGGTCTTCTTACATTACCCGTGTTTTCATTGTTAAAGTAATATGTTGACGTTTTATAGCTAATTATTTAATATTATTCTGTTTCAGGGAAATGAAAGTGAGGGATCAAGAAAACGGAAAAATGCCAGTTTTCTTCATCCCAACCAGCAACGGCTGGATGAAGGCAGACGAAATAAAGATCAAACCGTTTAGCGAGCCTCTAGTTGTAACTGATTTTGATATGTTACAAAACAACACAAAAAATAAGGAAATGAACTGAGTTTAAGAAATGTTCAATTCTATATTTAGATTTGTATTTTCCAATAAAATTTTCTAAGTATGTATGCATCTAGCTGCCACTTTGGACACAGTGGCTTTGTTTAAGACTCTCGCACGTCTCAGGGCCGTCAACTAGTAACCGTTAGTTTCTTACCATATTAAGACTTGCCAATCGTTTGCATTATTTGGTCTGTGTATAAAATAAATTGAGATTCTGTTTTCTATTCATTGTTATGCCATACATATATGTTAATAGCATGAAAAGTAAATTGAACAAAATGATGATCTTTGTTTTCAAATGTATCCTCGAGTCCATGGCTTTGTCTTTATTACTTTCACCATTGTTTGCTCGATACAGAGAGCTTTAACTGTGACTTAGATTTGGGTTGAATAAATTGCAGACTTATAATAGTTAATTATAGTAGTCATGGGAGTACCTCTGCTTGTAACAATATAATTGATTTAGTGTAGAGCAAGTTAAAACATTCCCCAAAATATCTGTAACATTTTCCAGTTAAAAAGACTATACAAATAAATTCTTAGTATTAAATGTATGTCTTATGGCCAGAGTGGTGAGGATGAGTTGGTAGCTAATCTATTCTGGAATTTCAGGTCAGGGACGATTAGCCCAATCAATCAATCAATCAATCAATCAATCAATCAATCAATCAATCATCTCTGCGCCGTCTGGTGCTTGAGGCAACAGCAAGGGCTGTTGTGCCTTCTTCTGGTAACAACTACAATATCACTACTAGTACAAGGTACTTTTCTCACATACATAGTTTTTACTAGATACGAAGCAACGACGCATTAGTTAACACATTAATGGACGTAAAGACAGAGGGATGAAATGAATAATGTTTGGACTTTAGAAACATGCTAAGAGAACCCGGACTGAAATATTGTTCCACACAACATTTTGTGTTTTTTCATACCTGAAATGCATTAACTCTTAAATATCAGGTTCGTCCAGCTTGATTATATTTGAAATAATATATACTAGAATGAAAAGTCAAATGCATGTTCCGAGAATAAATGGCGTTCAAATGTGGCAGGACTTGACCTTGTCCAAACTGAGTTCATTTCTGCTTCACCTGCCTTTTGCATTTTATTTTGTGCAAACAACTAATACATAGCTCAATTATTTTCTCTGTGAATGGGCTTACTATCAGGATCATTATTATTAGAAGAATTAAACATATTTATTGGGTCGACCTTTTGTAATTTCCTGATTGTAACCCAGGTTACGGTTTTGATGTTCTGAACATCAGGATCATTTTAGAAGGTTTTTGTTTCCAGTCGGTAATGATTTGTTTTATAAATGCTCATTATGAGCGGAGGTCACGTAGAGAACTATATATATCGTCTTGTAATTGTGAGGACTTGGTCGTTGATGCTTTAACATCTAGCCATTTCAAGTCGTATTATGTTGTGACCATTAGGTCGAAATATATTTCTTCCAACTGCATAATTAAAGTGATTATTTGTTTCTGGAAATACAAAACTTATCTGATAACCCTCTTGGATAAAGACTTTCTATGGAATATATACTGAATGCAAACATGAAATTATATTATTTTGTTTCAACAAAATATCTTTAACATATCAACACTCCATAGACTATAACTGACACGTCATCGCTTTCAGTTTTTTCGATTTCTTTGGAACCTTTATTTTCTTATTTTCACAACTTTAAATTACTAGTTGTTGTGTCTGTAATTCTTGGATTATTTTCAGATTTCATTCGCAATCCCTAATTTGTGTCTGTTTTGGTTTTCATTTTGTCATCTTGGAAGAAATTATCTGTCCAATTTAACTAAGCTTGTTGTCTTTCCCACTTTTCTGTTACTTGTAATAATAAACTTCTGATAAACAAAAACAAGGTTTATACTGGACTTGGCACAAACATAGCTCTCTTATGTTACTTATTTTAAGAGCACAGATTCGTAACACTTTCCAATGTTAAGAGATCTATGACGGTTCCCTAACATGAATACTTCATTGCATATTACCTTCTGGATCATATTAATTTGTCTTACCCTATATATATATATATATATATATATATATATATATATATATATATATATATATATATATATATATATATATATATATATATATATATATACACACAAATTTAAACGGTGTTATTTTTTATATAAAAAAATATATTTAATAATTTACTTCTTGCTATCTTGATATACTTTTATGTTGTCTCCCATTTATTTGACTTTAGTTATTTTATTTAGGCCATACAAACAAATCACAATAGTGCTTAAAGATGGAAGAGTGTGTGTGTGTGTGTGTGTGTGTGTGTGAGAGAGAGAGAGAGAGAGAGAGAGAGAGAGAGAGAGAGAGAGAGAGAGAGAGAGACACACACACAGACACACAGAAAGAGAGTGAGACAGAGAGTGAGAGAGAGGGGTGGTGATGTTGGTGGTGGAGGAGAGTTGATTTTTTTAAAGTTTGCTTTAACAGATTTTCAGTCAAATCGCTACGATGCCTGCGCTATGGGGATCTCTAACACTGGATCACCATGCCGCAGTCATGTGGTATCACGGTACCAATTGTTTTTCCATAGACCTCAATGCTAATATTTGGAGAGATAAATATATTTTCTATCCTAATTTAGCGTGCATCTCACACACTGTTATAGAGAACAATGTCAGATTGTCAATTTGACGATGACAAAACCAGGTACTCCATTGCAATTAAGAGAGATAACTCTGCTGGAACAAGACAGGGGTATGAGTTATCTAGTCACAACATACTTATTTTCAGTCATGTGTATCACATTTTCAAAAAATCATAAAAAATACAAAATATGATCTATATAGGAATTAGCATAAATTCACATGTTGCCAAGATGCTACACTTTTTTTAAGCCAAACTGAAAATACAACTCTTGCATAATCCACCAATCATAGCTAGCGTTGTTATTTATTTCTGAATGCAAAAGTTCCCTACACCTTAAGCTCCACCCACCTGGACTTGCGCAATTGGTACCGTTATACCTATAGAAAACCTTAATTTTTCCAATAATCTGTGAAATAGCTCGGGACTATATAAGTAACACATGCACTTAGTCTCGCTTGTCAAAAACAATTTTATGAAGTACTAAGCTATTTTCTATATGATTGTGTATAGAAATGTTATTGAGATGTTTGAGCACTTGTTTTCATACCTTTGCTTCACTATCAAACTCATCTTTTGAAATAAAATGAATTCTTTTAACTATGAGTTGTGTCTTATTCATATCAGCACTTATCTAACTTCACTTTGGTGATATGGGATAAATCACATTATGTCATATTGTGTAATAATTAGTTCAAAGGTCAATGCACTAGTTAGAATGTACCAGCTCTACTCTTAAAGAGACATTTTGATCTAAAATAAAGACTTATATTTATTTCATAAACACAGAAAGTAACAACAGGGACAGGTGGACATGACCCAATCTAATTATTAAGTATAAGCTTTGAACACTTTACACTGTCTGGATATATATGAGGTCACTAACCCCCAGTCCTCACACAAAAGTCAAGCTACCCAGCCTCTTTGTCATACAAATAGAAAGCTTCCTTCCTTTGTGTAGTGAATACAATTAATGCAATAAGCCATTCTGACACCAAATAAAGTAAATAACCGTTTTCTAAGTGGCTATGTTGGATTTGGGGGTGAAAATTGGGGACTAAAATACAGAAATAGGCTAAAGTTTAACAATGAGTATAGTGAGTCCAATGGATTTAAAAACATGAGGAATGTGTGTATCTAAACGGGATATATAGCTTATGATAATGGAATTAAAGGAGACAAAAGCAGCAATGAGAAAAATGAGAAGTGATAGCTTGATAAAATGATCTTAGACAACATAGGGCAGCATTGGACCATAGGTGCAATGACAATTCAAAGGCACCTGTGGTATACTATCCCTTACAGGCACAAATATTTCATGCGAAATGGTGTTCATTCCCAGCTAATGTAAAAGGGTAAATAAAGTAGATAATATAGATGCAAATAATTCATATTTCTTCTACATAAGATATTAAGAATAATGGGCTTCAGTTAGGAAGAAAAATACCTAAACCAAGCAAAACATGCCTGATCAGTTTTTAAACTTTTAAACTTTACTGGGAGAAATTATAAAAGTACTTCTAGTTAACTTTGCCCCAAGACCGAGGGCTAATATGATACTTTACAAATCTTCTCTTTATTTTCATACGAAAAGACTGAAAATGTGGGGTTTTTCTTCTTGAAATGTTATGTCTGGTGTAAGGGAGATAACTGAATGATATACATAAGTTGTGGTCTTTTTATTTTCTCCAATATATTATCCATGTAATATAGTCGAGTTCAAGAACACGTGTATTAACTTCAATGCAATTAAATTATCCAAAAATGCATTACTGATAAAGTGAGAACCTAAAATCCAGGCTTCTATATGCAGTGGAGACCTCAAGAATGATTATGTAACTGACTAGAGAATCGCATGTTCAAATTCAAGGCACAAAAGTTTACAAAATAGGACAATTAAAGCAGGACAATTTAAATCAAAATTGGAAGGAATATCATATCTTTAATAAATTATCTAAAAAACTCATACCAGAATATTCTTTATGATACAAGTGAACTATCTACAAGTGGAACAGGAGTGTCCTCTATCCTGGTCTAAGACATGCTTTACAAGAAGAAGAAAGCTATAATTTATCCATGATTTTTCATCTTTTGCGCATAAAATAGTCAATATTTGGCTAAAATTAACTATATTAACTTTATAGATTAGAGGGTATTGTTAGGATTGAATTTTTAGTAAAATTAATAAGATTGATATTTTCTTTGAATTGTTTTAAAGTAATGTTTTATTTATTTATATTTAAGTAGTTTCTAAAATATATTAAAGGTAATTTCACTTGTTTTTGAAGCACAACTATATAGAATAGAAAGGGTTGCTGAGCAAGTGGAAAAAAGGCAATGTATATAGACATACTGCATAAGACTGATAAAAATAACTAAAAGCTTGCCAACGTACAGTGTTGTGTGGAAGCATATAACGAAAAACATAATACATGCCATTTTACAGACCTCAGCTACAGTTTCTAGGTTCCATCAGTAAAAATATGTTACGTAACCTAGTTATTGGCGTAAGTCCAATTCGGTTAATAAAGGTGGAGTAACATCTCTCTAAGAAACTTCTAGACGACACAGAAACAAAATGGCTTCCAACTAATGGATATCCATATTTGGTGTAACGTCGTCAAACGAATATAAATAACTACAAAATTAAGTCTTATGACGTAAGATAAATCGGTTACCACCTGCTGAAACTGGTTCTTGCTTGGGGAAGAGTCAGCATTTTTTCTGACTGGTACTTGGAGCATATGACCTTGTCTAACCCTGAATCTGGCCGAGTATGTATAAATACAGATGCGCAAATCAGGTCAGATTCAGTTCTACGTATCACCAGAAAAAATATTCTGGCTTCTTTATTCCAGGTAAGCAACTGTATATGTCGTAACTTCTTTTAGGAATAAGTATTTTTAATGATTGAGATTTTAATGATAAAATTGTTTTGTGTGCAACATTGCTATTGAATTCTTTTATTTACAATATATCGTAATGGAATGTTTAAATGTTCTAAAGAATTATTATTTAATTATATTTATGAAATTTTTATTGTAAAGGTTGAATTCGCTTCCAACTTCATGTTTTGATTTAATGATTAAAATAAAGTATTCTTTAAGCAAGAAAGAGTAATATCTGGCAATATATTCTAAATCAATATTCTATTTTAAAATAAGTAAAATGTATTAATTGTTATTATATTTAATACTTTTACTATCTTGAAATTGATTGAGAACTAACTATTTTATAATATTTTAAGGTGCAGAAGTTATACGAATAAATGAAGTTGGAAAGCTTAATAAGGAAAATGTAATATGTATTTCATGATTTTTTATTATAAGTTTTTAGATGTGTAATATATATGTGTGTTGATTATTTAAATAAAGTTCTACGTATCAGCAGAAAAAATATTCTGGCTTCTTTATTCCAGCTTCGATTCCGTACCTGACTAATTCCTTTGACATTTCATCATTGGGTGACATTCTTTATCTGGGGACTCATCCTTTTTCTTCTTACTATCCTCCTGAGTTCCCAGCCTGTGTTTATGAGACCGATCTATAGAACGTTCCAGCCAAACATCTAATAAAAGTCTCATAAAAGTTGGTGGAGCATAAAGTTATGAATAAAGGTGTCACCCCACACAACTATAACTTGCGTACCAGACTCATTCCAGAACTACATAGACCATCCGACCTCACTCCGCCCAGCCTTACCTCGACCCCCAGAGCAACAGCGCCACTACATTCTGAAGAGCCTTCTACATTTCCAACAACCTCCCTGCTATTGGACACAACAGCTTCAACATATACTTCACCAGTAACGATCTACCCTCCTTTGTCTACTCTATAGACGACCCTGACCAACGCTACCAGCATTCTCACCACTCCTAGTCCAGCACCAGTGATTCTACCTCCTCCTGACCTAGACTCAACAGATCCAACGCCTAGTCTACCAGTAGTGACCCCACGCAAGCCTGATTCTGATTTCACCTCAACATTTGGACGTGTGACCCCAAAAAGTGTTTTCCAACCAAACTGTGTACCTGAACTTAAAAAAAACATTGCCTGTGTTAGACTATGAACATTTATCAAGGACTCATATTCATTCTGGAGACAACAGATTCGCACAAACAGGTATGTCCTCAGCTATTAAATTAGATGTTTTTAATGGTGATCAATCTCAGAATCCTGTTAAATGGTTAGAACATTTTGTACAATGGGCTAGGTTTTATGAATCGTCAGATGATAAGATTTTGAATGCTTTTCCTTTTCATCTTCAGGGACATGCCAAAATTTGGTATGATACATTATCAGATAGTGATAAAAGCGATTGGCAAACTCTAGTCTCAGCTTTCAAATCTAGATTTCACAATGACGATGTTATTCTAGATCTATCAATTTTGCAAACTCAGCAAGGGTCTTCTGAACCAGTTTTAGACAATCTAAGTCGCCTTTTGCGAATCGCAACTAACAAAACCATTCCAGATCAAGTTTTATTAGCAGTGGCATTGAAATGGATTGAAACCATCAGTAAAACTAATAGTTATGAACAAAAATCCAACTAGCATGTCAGATTTACGACAAGCTGCAGTTTTAGCAGAAAAATCCATTGCAACTGCTGATGACTCAGATCTGTCTGCCCTTAACACACTTGTTGATGAAGTTAAACAACTAAAAGATGAGGTTAAGGTTGCTAATTCTAAACAAAGTGAGTTCATTAACACATACTCGCAACCACCTGTCAGTTCAAAATACACTAAGCAGACATTCCGCACTCAAAGACCCCAAGCGCGAGGTTCATACTATACACAACAGAACAGGCCTATCCCAAATTATGTTAATAATAACTCATCACGGCAAGGTATGCATTACCACCAGCAACCAAAAAAATCGCTTTCCAAGCTCTTGTTTTTATTGTCTTGGGTCCTGTATTTCTAGGTCTATGTGTCCAGCTCGAAATGCACAGTGTCACCTTTGTCACAAGACAGGCCATTTTTCACGTGCATGCATGTCCACTCGTAAACAATAGGAACGCGCACCTCACGGTAGGACACGAACCTGTCGTGAGCATGACCAAGAACCACAAATCACATTAGTCACACCTATTCACAAAAATCTTGTTCCTCTTTTTGTTAGAAACAAAATCACGAATGCATTAGCTGATACAGGAGCGTCGATTGCGGCCATCAACTTAAAATTTCTTTCTCGCGCAGGATTCAATCCACGTCAAATTCAACCATCAAATATTCCTAATATTATAGCAGCAGGCGGAGAAAAACATTCAATTTATGGCATTATCCAACTTAATTTGAAAATAGGAGGTATAAGTTTTTCTCATACATTCTATGTTATACCCGCCTTACATCATTCAGGCATTCTGGGTATAGACTTTTTGACTAAATACAAAGCAGTAGTGAATCTAGATACACAAACGCTCTCTTTGCTAGACGATACGGTAATTATCAATCTGATACGTACTGAGTCAGGATTGGCGCGTGTAAACAAAAGTACAACGATTCCACCAAACTCAAGTTGTTCTATTTCTGTTAGCATCAGTAAAATAAAAAAGGGAACGTCTGTTTTACTAGAACCATCTCATAATATGTCAAACTCCACATTTTTGACAGCTAGAACAATTGTAACGGTTTCGAAAAATAACCTTGTTCAGATCTTGAATCCTACTCCGAAAACTATACACATACATACAAATACCGTACTAGCTTATGTAGACGTACTACACCCACAAACCATATTTACTGTTAGTGAGGACACTTATGACAAGAATATCACACCTGATACACCTGACATCGTGGACACACAAACTAGTACACCACGAGAAGCAATTAATTTTGATTTACACTCTTCAGATTTGTCAGAAAATCAAAAACAAGAACTTCAATTATTTTTGAATAAACATAGAGATGTGTTTGCCTTGAACTTAGAAGAATTAGGAAGTACTACGGTATTTACTCATCGAATAGAGACAGGTGATTAGATGCCAATTCGTTGTCAACCTTATCGTGCGTCTCCTCACATCAATAAAGAAATTGATAGACAGGTAGATGAATTATTAGAACACCAACTAATCGAACCCAGTTCTTCGAGTTATGCATCTCCAGTTGTTTTAGTCAAAAAGAAAAATGGTGAATATCGTTTTGCTATTGACTATAGGAAACTTAATCAGGTGACACAACCAATGACATTCCCTCTTCCAAGATTAGAAGATGTAATTGATGCAGTTGGACAAACTAAACCATGTCTTTTCAGTACATTAGATTTAAACTCAGCATTTTGGCAAATTAAAATGGATCCAGCAACAAAACATAAGAGCTCTTTCATAACATCACGTGGTCTTTACCAATGGAATGTAATGCCGTATGGACTCAGAAATGCGCCCGCCACATATTGTATTCTTTTAGGTCATGTACTTAGAGGTATACCATGGTCAACATGTCTTGCATACATAGATGACATTATTATTTTTTCCAATTCATTTGAAGAACACTTAGCACATCTTGAACTTATTTTTGATCGACTGCGTCAAGCAAACTTGACACTCAAACCATCAAAATGTGTATTCGCAGCATCTGAAGTTATTTATCTTGGTCATAAATTCTCAACAAAAGGTATCAAATTAGATGAGTCCAAAATAGACACAGTTACACAGCTCCCTGTTCCAAAAACACAGAAAGATGTTATGAGTTTTCTAGGATTGTGCAATTATTACAGAAAATTTGTCCAGGGATATTCTACAATAGCAACACCTTTAAATAAATTATTGACAAAAGTCAGTTCATTTCTTTGGACAGACAAGTGTCAAAAAGCATTTGAAACTCTTAAGACAGCTTTGACCACATCTCCTATCTTGGCTTATCCTGATTTTAATAAACCATTTAGACTAACATGTGATGCCAGTGGTACAGCTCTAGGATATATCTTGTCTCAGATAGGGACAGACGACAAAGAACATGTTATTGCTTATGGTGGACGAGCTTTAACTAACGATGAAAAACAATGGTCAGTAACTGAACACGAATGTCTGGCAGTTTTAGAAGGCATCAGAACATATCATGTTTACCTATCACATCAGAAATTTACTGTCATTACAGATCACAAGGCACTAGTATGGCTAAGGACAGTTAAACACATTTCAAACAGACTAATTCGTTGGTCACTTCGCTTACGGGAATACGATTTTGATATCGTATACACTCCAGGCCATAAAAACACAAATGCAGATGCACTCTCACGTCGTAGTTACGACCAAACAGATAAGACTGACAGCCAATTAGAGAAATCTCCAGCATACACTAACACTCAGGCTCAGTTAGAACCACCAGTACACTCCATTCAAGAAGAAATGACAGAAATTACATTCTTTTACGATAAGGAAGATGCTACTAACCTATTTCCACTACAGACTAATGATAACATACCTAGCGGTATTTCTTCAGAACTACCGGATCTCGCCCAATATTAGCGCGAGTGCCCTGATTTTAAGGACATGTATGTTTACTTAGAACAAGGAATATTACCAGAAAACACTCGTCGCGCATCGGCTATTCCATATGAAGCAAACCAGTATGAACTAATCAATGGTGTCTTACATCATTTTTTTCAGCCTCGTACAAAACACAAACATTCTCCAGATCAACTCATAAAACAAGTTGCTTTACCCACAAATTTGAGACTCGATGTCCTTCTATCTTATCACGATTCAAAAGCAGGAGGCTGTCATTTTGGTGTTCAAAGAACATATCAAGCTATCAAACAGAAATACTATTGGCCTAAAATGTATCAAAATGTGTATGACTACATTACATCATGCTCTAAATGTCAGCTCATTAAACGAGACACAAATGCACGAAAAGCTCCATTACATCCATTGCCCCCAGAGGACGTATTCTCTAGGTGGCATATGGACATTTTGTGCATGCCAAAAAGTAAGGAAGGTTATCAATACATCTTATTGGTGACAGATAGTTTGTCACATTGGTGTGAAGCCTTTCCTTTACGTTCTCAAACAGCAACAGAAATCGCCAGTGTTTTGTACAATGAGATATTCACACGTTATGGTGCACCGCGAACACTAGTCAGTGATCGTGGACGAAACTTTATGTCTCAAATTATACTCGCACTTTGTGAATTATTTCAAGTAACACGTCACCATAACAGTTCATACCACCCTCAAACTAATAGCCTCTGTGAACGAACTAATAGTACCATCAGTCAGGCACTCCGAGCCTACTGTAGTAAACACCAAGATGATTGGCCGTCCATATTACCCAGCGTAATGATGGCATTCCGAATGAGTCCAGCAGTTAATTCTACTGGATACTCACCTTATTACATAGTATTTGGGAAAGAAATGACTTTACCCTTAGATGTGTCTCTTACGCCTAAAGAAACAGTACAAACACAAACACAACAGTACATAGATCAATTGATTCAAAGATTGAAAATAGTTCAAGAAATAGCTAAAGCAAATATACGTGAAGCACAAAACATAAGCAAAAAGAAGTTTGACCAGAAAGCAAAGGAACCGTCCTTTCGCGTTGGAGATTATGTACATTTACAAATCTCGCATATACCTGTAGGGTTATCAAAACAACTGTATCCTCGTTGGGAAGGTCCATATTACATCACCCAAGTAGGTCCGAATAGCACCTACAGATCAGACAATAAAGAAATGAAATCACTTGTACACGCAAATAGGCTTAAGCACTATAAAGATCCTAGGGATTATAGACCTCCGACACCGGACACAGTCAGTACACCTCCACAGTCGACTCAAACATCACATGATCAAGAAAGCAATGAGCACACACCAACCAACAATGGTACCGAATGGTACTTAGTTGATAAACTATTGAAATCCAAATGGATTTCTGGGAAAAAGCATTATTTGGTTAAGTGGTCAGATGGATCCACGCCATCATGGCAACCAGCTGAGAATGTTTCTCAAGCATTAAAGCAAGCATTTCACAGCAAACGCACACAATGAAACGCACGTCGCAAACGACGAAGTCGAATATTTCGTCATTGAATTCAATACGAAATTTAGAAGAAAATTCCTTCGCAACTGAGAGAGTTAATGCTAGTCCTTTCTGCCATTCCATCACTTCCTCGTGCCTTCTATCTTTCTTCTTCTTCTTTCGCCGGCAAAACACTCAATTTCTTTTCTTCTCTTTAAGGTATGAGTGGAATGTGGATTTGGGTCATAGGACTGCTTCTCCTGACTCTGAATCCAGGGTCTGCTGTAGATGTGCAAAGATTAAACTATGGAGTTATCTTCCAGTCTCTCTCACCAGTATATTGTTCAGCTGATAAATGGATACACACGTTTCAAATACAACTCCCAGAGAACATTTCTGTCGATCCTATAAAATATTGTCAAAAAAGTGTAAAATGTACCTACAAAAATACACTACTTCAACAACTAAATGCAATACGTCTTACAATGAATGCACAGTTTAACGAAACAATCTCATTAATTAATGAGTTAATACCAGAAGGTGTTTTTCAGTCTTCAAATTTTTCAAAAAGAGCAATTTTGCCCTTCTTTGGTGAAATAGGTAAAAGCCTATTCGGTTTAGCAACAACAGGAGATGTTGCCACATTAGCAAGTCACATAAATATGCTGACAAGACAGAATAATAAAATGCTCAGTGTTCTTGCCCTACATGGAGGTGATTTTTCACAAGTCGACAATCGTTTTAAAAATATATTATCTGCTATTGGTCAAAACTCGAAAACGCATCAAGTACTAGAACAAACAATGATTGAAAATGAAGAAAACATACGCCTACAATATCAGAAAACAGAAGAAGTAATTGCCTCGCAAATGTTAGATTCCAAACAAATTAGGCATGAATTAGAGAAATTACAAATAGCAACTGCGGAATTGGCAGCAGGAAAGTTGCCTCCGATACTGATTCCACCTCATGTTTTAGTAGACTCAATCAATCAAATCGAAACTATAATATCTACTGACTATCCAGGTTATTCAGTAACACCAAAAGATCCACGTTATTATTATCAATTTGGGTCATTTATGGTAACGCGTAAAAACCGCGACCTATATATTGCATTGCAAATTCCAATCTCCAATCTCCATTCGAAATGTATCGAATTCAATCATTTCCGGTCCCAATTAACACTTCATCTACACATGTTACGTAATTACTTGATTTACCAGACCTAATGCTTGTATCTGATGACCACCAATTTTACACAACACTAGCGTTATCAACCCTAAATCAATGCACTGGTAAGGACATTTTACATTGCAACATCCTCCCTACACTCAAACCATTGTCTCAACCCGAGTGTATCAATAGTCTATTCCAAGATGATAAGAATAATATCCATCAGACTTGTAACTTTCGTTTCATGACAAACCGAGTCGTGAAACATATTCTAGACATTTCCTCAAATCAAATATTAGTTTACCTTATGGATGAAATAATACTTGAATGTCAAAATCAACGTCGCATTGTTAAAGGTAGTCGTTTCTGTATCATGAGTATTCCTTGTCACTGCGCAGTTGTTACTACATCTATGACATATGACGGACATGTCACTACTTGTTCTGACAATTCCACTGAAGTTACCCAACTTCACCCAATTAATTTAGCACTTTTACAACAATTTTTGAACTCCACACATTTAGCAGCCATTTTAGGTAACACATCCTTTGACAATCCTTTGACTATCTCTGTACCTGAATTTAAATTATATGAACATCAAATGTCGCAATTCCTTGCTACAGATAAGGAAATTGATTTAAGTCTTAAGAAAGTAGCGGCACGTGTTAAAAGTGATCAAAGACTCTTTTCGTCCTTAGCGGAAACAATGTTAAGTGGTGAAATTTCAGTTGATGATGATTCCTGGTTTGATTCCAAATCTATTATGACTATAATTAGTTTATCTATATCTATTTTGAATACATTGGCAATTCTTTGGCTCATATGGCGATTCAGAACCTTGTCAACGGCACTCTTACTTGTTCATTCGACAAAAGCAGAATCTACAGTCCATTTCCAGTATACCATAACACCGACAACCATTGTTCCTGATTGGTTTACTACTGTTTCTGATGTACTCACTTGCGATCATTTGATCTTTTCAGTTTCAATTATGACATTTGTAATTGCTCTCGTCCAAGTCTATAAATGGGTTACTCAGTCCAATGCGCGAACTAAGCTTCGTCTTGAAATTACTACAGGAGTTCAATGCGTACTTGTTGACATACTTCAGCTTGGTCTGTGTCCTTCATATTGGAACATTACTGGACCTTTGATGATTGAAAACCTTCATGTCACTGGTTATCTACGACCTCGATTACATGTCACATGGACAGGTTTTAAACTTACCAAAGTAAACACTAACTTCGAACTAACCATACCAACCTCTTTCAGTATTGATTTTTTCTCCGCATTCAAACTGCGTTCAATTTTTAGCAAGCCTTTCTGTGCACACGTTATTTGGACACACCATGATATTGCGTTTCCACTACGTCCTGACGGAAGTATTTCAGAATGTTCTCCTCGAACATACCCTTCCGTGCCACCCTACTCGATATTACCGTAAATGTACATATATGAATACCTGACCTCGCATTGTTCGGTCAAGATGATAATAAAGAAAAGGAAAATCAAATAATAATGATCCTATAATAATAAATTCGTAGTCATCTTATTCTTATTCATTAGATTATACTAATATATATATATATATATATATATATATATATATATATATATATATATATATATATATATATATATATATATATATATATATATATATATATATATATATATATATATATATATATATACCTAGATAGAATAACGAACGTATAAATTGTTCATTTAACATACACGTATTAACGCTGCTTCTATAACTATTTTATTATAAGACAAAAAAATTACTTGGAACATACAAATTATCTATTTATTCTTTTTTGTTTTTTCAAATTCAACAGGATACCATCGGATAGAACAACGACGGATATAGATATCTATATCACAAATCCAAAAATAAGACCTACCTTTGACTAAAATAAATACATACCTTTTACTAAATAAATAAATCTGGTTAACTAAATTTACAACAAAACAACTCAATACATATATCAATCATGGCAGACTCTATTACATTCGATTTTGGTCAAAACAAAACTATTACCCTTAGAAACCCTGAACTTCAAAAAGTAGTCGACGCCTCGCCAATGTTACAGGCAATTCCAATGTGGTCCAGAACTTCCTTTGCCATGTACAAATTTGATATTTCGGTCGCTCGAGATTTTTTTTTTGTCAATAACCAGGGGCACAGTACTATATAACAACCCAAATTCATTATTTCAAGCAGTTAGTATTTCAGCGTACCTCGCAATACCTGAAGAAACGCTCGCTCGTTTACTCTCCGGTATTGTGCCCTCTTCTGATATGATTCCGCGTTATTTAGGTTTTTTTCATCAACTTTTAATTGTAGGTTACACTGGATTAGCCGAATTGTATATTCGTAATGCAGAGTTACCCCTTTCTTTGCTACAAAACCCACAAGTTAGTAATCATTTATTCAAAAAACAATGTCGAGACGCACATAACCTCGAAGAATATTTAGTCAAATGTGTCCGACCGAGATGTGTGTGTGAACGGTGCACTCATCACCGTGCAGACATCAATCAATATAACCAAAACAGGTACATACCACGACTTGTCTACCCCGGAAGGATACGTTTCTTCCCCCAACAGACTGTCCTACCCAAATATTTAGCACTCAAAAGTACAAAAGCTAATGAAGAAAATAGAGCAGCACCACAATAATAAAAATTAAAATGAAAAACAACTCCATATAACAAAATGGACAACAACATCTATCTAAGGTCCTCTATGACGGCAACCGTCTGGAGCCCCCCTTCCTCGTCATGATGACAATCGTCTGATGAGCCTAGCCTAGCTTAGAGGTAGGTTTTGTAGATTTGTTTTGTAGTTTTGTAGACTTGTGTGTTTAATAATAATAATAATAATAAAAAATTATTATGTTGTTTCATAGTATCTTATGAAAGTATTCAATGTTTTATTCCCATTGTATTTTTGGGGAATTTTATCACGAATTTTGCATTGAACTTTTTATTGTATTTGACTGAGTATTGTGCAATACACTTCCCATTGTGTTTTGGGAATTTTATCAAATATTTTGCATTGTATTGTACTTTTTGAATTTGATTGAGTATTTTGCAATGTACCTTCTCATTGTAATTTTTGTATTTTACCTGGTATTTTGCAATATATTTTGCAGTGTTTACATTGTATCTTTAAACTTTGCGAAAATATCTCGCAATGGGTTTTTAATCATTGTATTTTTGATATTTCACCATTTATCTTGTTTTGATGAATAAAATTGATTTTTCTTTTCGAGCCTCGAGGTCTCGGCTCAGATAAACTAGAGGGTATTGTTAGGATTGAATTTTTAGTAAAATTAATAAGATTGATATTTTCTTTGAATTGTATTAAAGTAATGTTTTATTAATTTATATTTAAGCAGTTTCTAAAATATATTAAAGGTAATTTCATTTGTTTTTGAAGCACAACTATATAGAATAGAAAGGGATGCTGAGCAAGTGGAAAAAAAGGCAATGTATATAGACATACTGCATAAGACTGATAAAAATAACTAAAAGCTTGCCAACGTACAGTGTTGTGTGGAAGCATATAACGAAAAACATAATACATGCCATTTTACAGACCTCAGCTACAGTTTCTAGGTTCCATCAGTAAAAATATGTTTCGTAACCTAGTTATTGGCGTAAGTCCAATTCGGTTAATAAAGGTGGAGTAACATCTCTTTAAGAAACTTCTAGACGACACAGAAACAAAATGGCTTCCAACTAATGGATATCCATATTTGGTGTAACGTCGTCAAACGAATATAAATAACTACAAAATTAAGTCTTATGACGTAAGATAAATCGGTTACCACCTGCTGAAACTGGTTCTTGCTTGGGGAAGAGTCAGCATTTTTTTCTGACTGGTACTTGGAGGGTATGACCTTGTCTAACCCTGAATCTGGCCGAGTATGTATAAATACAGATGCGCAAATCAGGTCAGATTCAGTTCTACGTATCACCAGAAAAAATATTCTGGCTTCTTTATTCCAGGTAAGCAACTGTATATGTCGTAACTTTTTTTAGGAATAAGTATTTTTAATGATTGAGATTTTAATGGTAAAATTGTTTTGTGTGCAACATTGCTATTAAATTCTTTTATTTACAATATATCGTAATGGAATGTTTAAATGTTCTAAAGAATTATTATTTAATTATATTTATGTAATTTTTATTGTAAAGGTTGAATTCGCTTCCAACTTCATGTTTTGATTTAATGATTGAAATAAAGTATTCTTTAAGCAAGAAAGAGTAATATCTGGCAATATATTCTAAATCAATATTCTATTTTAAAATAAGTAAAATGCATTAATTGTTATTATATTTAATACTTTTACTATCTTGAAATTGATTGAGAATTAACTATTTTATAATATTCTAAGGTGCAGAAGTTATACGAATAAATGAAGTTGGAAAGCTTAATAAGGAAAATGTAATATGTATTTCATGAATTTTTATTATAAGTTTTTATATGTGTAATATATATGTGTGTTGATTTTTTAAATAAAGTTCTACGTATCAGCAGAAAAAATATTCTGGCTTCTTTATTCCAGCTTCGATTCCGTACCTGACTAATTCCCTTGACATTTCATCATCGGGTGACATTCTTTATCTGGGGACTCATCCTTTTTCTTCTTACTATCCTCCTGAGTTCCCAACCTGTGTTTATGAGACTGATCTATAGAACGTTTCAGCCAAACATCTAATAAAAGTCTCATAATATGTATATATATATATATATATATATATATATATATATATATATATATATATATATATATATATATATATATATATATACATATATAAGCTCAATAACTTAATAAAGTTTCATACATCAAACCATTACCTTTTCAAACTGGTAGTTTGCTATTTATTATATTTCGTAGAGTACTGTATGAAATGTTTGAAATAGGGAACAAGTGCTATATATTACTTTCGGCCGTCGTGGTAGTATTTGCACGATGGAAGACAAACATCTATTTTGAGTATTTACATTCACAGGTCTAAGGTTTATAAATATAATCAAAGAAGAAATAAAGGTACCAGGCTAATGTCGTAATAAATATGCAGCTTCGTAGAATTGTTTTTCTTAATTTGTTAAGCCCTGACAAGCATTAAGCATTGTTGATACCCTGTATGTATGTCCATTTCACTTCGTTTGTTGTAACCTGTACAAACTGGTAGTCATAAAGTAACGTATTGTTCTGTTTTCATCTAGGTGATATATTGCATACATTCATCGCATCTCGAGTAGGTATCCAGCAGTGTTTTGGATGATACAGCATTACAAGCACACGTTTACGTTTTCATGCCAAACCCAGGTAAGACAATGCAGTAAAAAAAAATGCTTTAGTGTTTGATTTCTTGTGTAAATTTGCCTATGCCCGATCCTCGTCACATCCAACAGGTAATAGAAACTTAACTATTTTTAAGAAGAAATTGATATGTACCAAGGTCGCAATTGTTAGTTAAAAGAGGCTCTGTTAAGACTGACAATTCGCAGAAGCGATATAATTTTAAAGTAACAATACTGTCTTTAAAACTTTTTCTAAGATTGTTTTGACAAAATTTAAATTTATCATATAACATGCACTCAGATGTGCGTAGTTCTATCATTCTAAGTAAAATTGTCGGGCTTCCACAAAGGTCTAAAGAAACGACATCATCATGCGTCTCGTCTAAAACCCTGTCGTAGGCCCCTCGAACAGAGCTTTCAGATAGCTTTGTAAACGTGAAAAGCGTAAAAAAAACAGATCTAAATGTAAGCCGGAGACACATTCCATACGCATAATTGATCTTGTCTGTTTACTCTTATGCAATTATATAAACAACCGACTTGAATACCTGGGTGTGTGCATATGGTTCGGGAGAAGTTTTTACCCGAGCGTGTTCGTGTTGTCTACGTGAGACGTAGGATCTTTTAAGCCAGACTGAAGGGGGTGAGTTTATTTATTGTTTCATTTCCTACTCAAGATGCCATAGAACCCTCGCAGACTGTCCCTGAAGCGTACGAGAAACTGTGCTCTCCAACATTATTCTGGCGTACCCTTCGTTGGACTGCTGTCAAAACATCAGGTCTCTTCAACCTTATTTTGATTTATAATGACTACCATGTTCACGCAAACTGAACCCAATTAACTAGAATGGATCACAGCATATTCATGAAGATGCTAGACATGGAATATTTACGTTCAATAGGACAGGTATAAAGATTGCATATTTTACTGCAGATAAGCATCATGTATAAATCTGCATTACTATGGGTTGGGTTGGGAATCCGGGCACTTTCTCACATCCGGGCATTTTCAGTGCATGGTTGCGACCGCCGAATAGCGGAGAACTCGCCCCATGGAGAACTCGCCCTGGGAGAACTCGCCCCATGGAGAACTCGCCCTGGGAGAACTCATCCCAGGTGTCAGGAGAAGTCGTCCCATAGTGGTTGGAGAACTCGCCCCACTTTGCCTGGAGAAGTCGCCCCAAGGATAATATATAATAATTCTGAGATTTCGCCACATGTTTGGTAAGGCTTTATTTATTGTTGTTTTTAAATTCCATTGGAAAATAGTTTAAAAAATAAGTCAACTCTTAACAAAATGAACGGTTGAATGATTTCGCATTTAATTTGTGCGTCTTCATGTACGAAATGTTTTAAAAGAAACGGAGAACTTTTTTTATTATATGAAAACTGAGGATCTCTATAATTTTATATATGAAAGCGATGATTATTCATAGTAGTTTCTCTGATATTTGCACATCAAGAGCACCGGTGTATGTTACATTTAGATGACGAAAATGTTCTTTTTTCTTTTTCTTTTCTGTATGTTTAGTACTAATAAAAAAAATCTTGCAAATTCTTGGGCCTTCTTTAAGCGATAATTGATTTATTTTTGTAAAGTGTTTTTACGCTGGTAAATTGATAAATTTATTTGATAGATTTAGGAGACTAAAAGTTATTAATTATACGACGTAGATTAGATAATGAAGGATTCGATTGTATTATGAAAGGAATTACATCTCTCTCTCTCTCTCTCTCTCTCTCTCTCTCTCTCTCTCTCTCTCTTTCTCTCTCTCTCTCTCTCTCTCTGTTGTACATACTGCTTTGTTTAAAGCCCAATGTTTAGTACTATTACGGACTTTGTTCAGCGCAGAATCAATTATATGTGTAGGATAATTTCTGTTTTGTAAATATGTCTGGAATTTATTCAACGAAGTTTGTAATTGACAATCATCTGAAATAATACGTTGGTTTATTTTCGACTGGCTATGTGGTATACCGTTTTTACATGACATGGGATGACATGAAGATTATTCCACATATTGGTGGATATTAATTTCCTTGATATAAATATTTGTAGAGATAGTGTTATCAATATTTTATATCACATTTACATCTGAAAATGAACCATGCGTACTAGATGCAGTATAAGTAAATTTAATTGTCGGGTAAAAATGATTTAGGCGATCAATAAAATTTTACATTTCTTCGGTTGACTGCTTCCAGCTATAAATATGTCATCGAAAAATCTGAACCAAAGAGATGGGTTAAACTTTTCGTTTTGAAGAAAGTCCTTTTCAAATTTACCCATGAAAGGAAAGCGTATAAAGGAGCCATATTAATACACATTGCCGTAACCATTATGTATATGTATTTCATATTATTAAATTGAAAATAATTATTTTTCAAGATAAGTATTAATATTATAAAAATATCTTCACAAGATAGTGGGCTATTATTAGGATTGTAATCAAGAAAATTTGTACACGCTTCAATACCAACTGCATGCGGAAAGTTGGTATATAGTGATGTTACATCTAATAATACCAGGATTGAAATCCTAGCTGTGGAATAGACTTCAACTTTTTAATGAAAGTTGTTGTATCATTATGAGTTTTGGGAAACATGTAGAATTGAAGTGTACGCATGTTGAGAGAGAAAGTATCAAATTCCTCATATACGCAATTATTTATTTTACCATCTCATTAATGCATGTTGATTTTTTAAAATTTAATTTCCATTGACGGATCTTCGCCAATATGTTTGTAGTAGTTTTCATCATTTAATTGACGTTCAACTTATTAAAAATAATCTTGTTGATTCATAATAATATTAGTGTTTGACTAATCATCCTTTTTAATCACTATACTGTCGTCATTCATTAGATTATATACAAACTGATTTTCGTCTTAGAAATATTACTATAATATTGAATCACGTAAAAGATGTTTTAATTCTGCTATAAAAAGGTTATCTGGGATTTGGGGCGACTTCTCCATACGAAGTGGGGCGACTTCTCCAACCACTCTGGGGCGACTTCTCCAGATACGTTGGGGCGAGTTCTCCCGGGGCGAGTTCTCCATGGGGCGAGTTCTCTGCATACCACGACCGCCGAGGTGAAAACAACCGCCATTATTCTAGTTACTTGAGTAACGTGTGCAGTGTGGGGAACATTTACACATTTTAAGATATGCCTAATATTTGCAGTGTTAGTGTTTGCACAAACCATCATATGCAAAAGAAAAATTTAAATAATTAAAAAACTATTCCTAAAGTACCAAATACGTCTTTTCTCGCTCGCCAATAACTACATAAATATACAAGTGTCTATTATAGGTTTAAAATAAACAAATAAGCTACAAATTCTACCTTTAACCGCTCAGCTTTTCCGTCGTTTATATATTCCGCAGATTATAAATCGTACCGAACCAGGCTTATTTTCTTGACACTCCATCGTTCATATTTGCCATTATAATGCAAACTCCAAGCTAAATATATGTCATACGAGGCAACTATATGTGCCCACCTTGAATTGTTTTTTTAAATGATTGACTACTCTGATTGGATTGTGTGCCATTTCATTAATCTCTTTAGTCATGAGAACGACCAGGATACTGCAGTAATTAGCAGGTTTTAATTAAATTCACATACACATAAAAACGGAAATTTAAAAACCGAAAAATGTCTTTTTTTAAACAGTCATATATTGACTACTTTTAGACGTGGATGGGGTATTGGAATGATAAATTAAGCAATGATAGCATATTAAATGACAATCAGTTCATTTCACAAACCTACTGTATATTAAAAAATAATCTACATTAATTTATTCTCACTGAAGGTCTAAACACTGGCAAGATATAGTAGTATCAGCATTTATTAATGATTAGAATTAAAGATTTCTTGCCGCACACATGATCAAGTGAGCTCTTATCTATCTATCTATCTATCTATCTATCTATCTATCTATCTATCTATCTATCTATCTATCTATCTATCTATCTATCTGTATGTCTGTCTATGGTTGTCTGTATGTCCGTCTGTCCATCCATCTATCCGACGAACCAAGAAACCAACTACTTTAAAAATAAACAGCACGCAAAACTTGAAAGTTTGTTTTAGTGCTAAGACATTTTGTAAAAGATAGCATTGTACCCGTTATTTTCGCCTAAGCAAGAAAAGGGGATTCTCTAATTATCGCCATGAAAGTTTAGCAGCATAATATGCTAATTCAGAAGTATTTTGGCGCATGTTAAATTCCAGTCTACAGACAAGCAGAAAAACGAATTGATTTGGCAAGTTTGTCAGGGCCGAAAAGCAGATTCTTGAGAGTTTGGAGAATCTAAGGTGATGGAGTCGAGTTTAAAAAATAATCTACATTCATTTTGTATTGAAATGAGAAGAAAAAAATTGCCGTCCTTCTTTGCATTTTCCTATGTACGTTTTACATGTTTATGTAAAGGTAACAAAAATATAGAAGTATTTTTTTATGTGTAAAGACAGGAAATATGGGAGTATTTACATGGTCATTCGTAAAGGATTTCAACATCAACGCAAGCGTTAACGTTTGGGTACTTGAGTGAGTTTACCCCCCCCCCCCCCATTCTAGTGGAGGAGTAAGGGTAGGCCTAACAAAATTAGAGGTTGATGGTAAAGTTTAGTGAATTCTGGATACGGATAATATGCTTCTCTTTCTTTCTTCTACGTCGATTGTCATTAAAATTTAAATTAGTTTGCCTAGTAAGGTATACTAACTGGTGTTAAACACCTGTTCTATGCATATGTATAAGAAAATATCGCATTTATGTGAATAACATCCTCTTGCAAATATAATAGCTTCCTTTCCTTCAAGCATACACTTATACATTATTACATTTCATAATCTCACTTTTCATTCGGTAGCAAAAGTGATCCTTTGAAGTGATGGCCTTACATATACTCCCATTAAACCAATGATGAAGCATACCTTACCTCCTAAATGTAATACTAACATTCTAAAGCATAAATAAATAAACTTAAATTTAGATGACATAGCACATATATCTCCATATCCCTCCATTATGCCGTTATCAAAACCGCACCTTCAAAGTTGGAGCCTCATTTATACGTGGCTGATGTTTAATAACTTTCTCGAGATCAATGTTTGCTGTGAAAATATAATTGTATTTTTATGTGACAGTAAGTACGTAACTATAGAGTAGATGTCGCTGTTCCTCAATAGATTCCGAAAGACATACCTCCATTCCCAAGAATCCACACAGTATACAATCTATATACAATGGAGTGCATATGTGTTTGGATTTGTAACGTATCTTTAACAATTTCTTTCGTCATATTGCTGCCATGTCTGCAGTGTGATGGCTTATAGTGATGTCTAGTATTAGGGTATCATGCCGCAGACATGTAGCATCATGTCTCACCCAATCACACTATTCTAACACCAGATCGATTAGTCCTAGGTCTAACCTCTTACTGCTGAACTCCCAGTCGGGCAGCTGGGAGTACCATTTATATGGTATGACTCAGCCGGTGTGCCACCCATATACAGTGGAACTTAGTGTATTCAGACAACTGAGCTTCAATTTAATTTATACGGTATGTAGAGTTGTCCAGATTTTTGAAGCATGCAAGTTTGTTGTTTTATAATGTCGTCTTAGTGTATACACATACATGTACTTACTATACGTGCACATTATTTGCTGTTTCTACATGCGCTAGATCACGTTATCACTTTATAACTTTAAGAATTCGAATAGAAGAAGGTGAATATATCTAATCAGACTGACTTATTTTTATCTATATTTCCTTAAAATTTTCTTTTTTTCCGGACGGATTATTTGACGGATTATGAGACATGTGTAATAATTTCACACTTTCTTTCCCAAGTTGGATTTCCGGATCCGAAACGCTGATTTATGTATAAGTGAGCATATTAATATTTAATAATTCAATTCTTGTTGATCTGTCAGTACAGCAAGGTTTCCGGATTATCATTATTATTATTATTATTATTATTATTATTATTAGTAGTAGTAGTAGTAGTAGTAGTAGTAGTAAAAGCAATTTGCTTCTACTATTCTTCTTCTTCTTCTTCTTCTTCTTCTTATTATTATTATTATTATTATTATTATTATTATTATTTAGTTTATGATAGTTTGCATTGTGAGAGATTATAATGTTCACTGCTTGTTATTTATATGTTCATTTGGTTATTCTTCCAAAATACTTGGTTCTTTATTATATTACTTATTTTTTTCTTATGTTCTTTAGAGTGGGGTGTCGGCACCAGACATATCTTACCCATTTTGAAAACGTAGAGTGTTTTCATGTATTCCTGTTTGCCCCAATGGTGTATGCTGTTTTTTTTTTAAAATTTGAACAAGGACCTTTGAGTAACACTATTTAAATCTACGTTTTGTGGGGTATTTGTTATCTCTGGGTTGTTCCTCCGATCTGTGTTTCAATGTTCGAGTCGGAGTGCCTTGCAGTCTATATTCAAGTGATCTTTGCTTAATAGAATAGGGAACTTACAGTTAAAGTTGTGGTTATATTACTCATTTTGATGCCCATGATAAGTTAAATAATAGTTTGGGGCGACCCAGTTGCACCGAATAAAATGTACAGTACTTTATAGGGTTAGAATTGCGTGAGCGTTCCGATATGCATATTGCTCAGCATCATGTTGATCCACTGTGCTTGAGAGTAGGCAGATTATTAGTGTTTATATTAGAGTTTATTTTACAAGAATCTTCCAAAATGCCCCACTGTGCGTCCTTTGGATGCATCAACAATTCAACTTGTAAATTTGTACGATTTCCGAAAGACAAAATCCCAGGAACGGCTTAGATCCATTACTGTCGCCATGACTCCGTGAGAACTTTGAGCTGGCAACTCATAGACTTTGCAGTCTTCATTTTTCAAACGATCAGTATAAAAGTTGATCTAGAAAGACTGTTCAGAATTGATTTTTATTCATATCTTCTTCGCGTTCTATATGTTTAGCCGCCGTTATATCCACACAGGTGGGCGGTGCTAGTTGGGTTGTGCAGTCCTTGGGTGCTTTTGCCTCTAGGATAAGCTCTTTCATGATTGCAATCTCTGTACCTTAATTTTAGCAACATTCTTAATACATAAAACAAGGTGCAGAGCTTTTAGAGTCTTCCTGGGTGATCGTTACCATTCTATCTCGTGCTTACTCTTTTGTACCCCCTGACAGTTGCCATGCTTTGCCATTTCATCTTCATATTAAAGTTATTCTCTTTCTTTTTTATTAGAGCGTCGCTGTCTTTTTCCAGGAGGAGCCCTAAGATGAAAATATCTCTCTTTTTCGACTCATACGTTTGGAAGGATACTGATAGCCCCATTCGGCTTAAATATATCATTTAAAAAAAAACATATATGTATACCTCTAACAAGCACTATTTACATAGTTAACAAGATAGTGCCTATGTTAATAGCATAAAAGCATCTCCTCCCAATTGTTAAGTGGAAAATAATAAAATCAAAGTTATATTGCAATTTTAGTGACCTAATATTGGCAAACATTCTTACCTGTACTTAGAGAACAAAGCGAATAGCGAACATGATATATATATATATATATATATATATATATATATGGATATATATATATATATATATATATATATATATATATATATATATATATATATATATATATATATATATATATATATATATATATATATATATATATATATATATATATATATATATATATATATGGATATATATATGTATGTACCTGTTACTGCTACAATAGAGGATTCGACACTCTTTCCGTACAATCAAGAACACTATATTACGGTCACCCTGTTTCTCATTTACAGGCAACATGGATTCAATCACTGTCCTGATTATTGCTATTCTTCCTCTGAGTGCCAAAGGTTACGTAATTAATGGTAAGTTAAGTGTTACCAAATGTTTCTGTGTTTGAGTAAGATGAAACTGTTGAAAATCTTTATATGAAAGCTAAGGATTTCTTATTTCTAGCAAATGTTACTGTGCTTCGGTATAAAACTCTGAATTATGGAGATAATTTACAGAAAGGCTAAGGACTTCGTAGTCATGTTTGAAAAATATAGTAAGCAGGTCAACTGAATTCATTTGTCTATAAAGTAACCATTAAAGAAAAACAATATTCTAATCTCTCTCTCTCTCTCTCTCTCTCTCTCTCTCTGTCTCTCTCTCTCTCTCTCTCTGCCAATGACAATGTGTCTGCATGAATGTATGCATGTATGTATGTATGTATGTATGTATGTATGTATGTATGTATGTATGTATGTATGTATGTATGTATGTGTGTGTGTGTGTGTGTGTGTGTGTGTGTGTGTGTGTGTGTGTGTGTTGTAGTGCCTTAAAGTCATTATTACACATATCGGGTGTTTTATTTCAAATTAGGTTTTAAATTTATCTTAAATATTCATCATCTCTATACATTTCATCATATCTTTCAGACGCTAAATGGAACGATCTCAGAGGTAAGAAATACAATATTCGAATGTTGAATAATATAATGTTTAAGAAACATGCATCGTTATATTGTTATGCAGCCCTTAATGTGTTAATTAAC
Organism: Unio pictorum; assembly: GCA_030141615.1. Classification (NCBI taxonomy): domain Eukaryota; kingdom Metazoa; phylum Mollusca; class Bivalvia; order Unionida; family Unionidae; genus Unio; species Unio pictorum. The sequence goes on from JARLTB010000340.1 coordinate 133,552, forward strand.
CAAACAACATATGTTGGTTTTTCTTTCATTTTGAATTATATTCTGGGAGTTGTTAAATATGCACCATTACTGAATAATACATTCATGATATTAGGTACAAACAACGTTCGTTACATTATCGATTCTCTAGAAATAAACCAATATTCTGCCGACATTCAGGTATTATTTTTTTTTATTATTCTAGCGACAATATAGTGTGCTACTACCATGGATCAACATGTTATTCATTTATTGTATTTAGTAACTTGGGGAATGGATCCATTCAACCCAAACAACTTCGTCTCCATGCCAAGAACAGAACAAGACGCCATGGCAGAAGGGTGGGTGATGAAGTCGGACTGCAATGGTAGGCACAACACAAATGCATATCTTGGAAAGGGAAAAAAGGCATGCATGTCCGTCCCCTATTCTGATTATTTAGATGGTATGCATGTACACGAACTATAGATACACTGATTCTATTTAGAAACTGCTAAACACTGTATATACAGATAAATATAAATTTATTCAGAATTTATAGAACTCACCTTTTGACTCTCAGTTTATGCATTTGAGGCAATATTATAATATCTATAACAACTAAAATTTGGCTTAGAATACTTGTATACAAGATCCATCACAATATTGGTTAAAACAAGCATAAAAATGTTGTATGCACTTCGTATAAAGCTCAACAGAGAGCATAACCTTTGGTAGTACTCTTTTCGTCAACTTTTATATTTAGTAACACAAATGTATACAATTTAAGTAGACGCTACTGGCTCTTGTGTGCGCGCAGAACACGGATACTTGTATACTGTAAAATGAACTGAAATTTGTTTTATACTTCGCAATTTCAGCTGGGAGACACTTCGTTGGCAAGAGATATTGGAAAGACGATGACCCTTCCGTGATGTTACTGTACGATGTAAATGGCTATATAGCTGGGATACAGATTGGGGTAGGTGTAAATAGTCGGCCATTTACATGTACATGTTTATGTTATGTTACGTATGAATCAATCAACAATATTTGCAATTTATTGGAAAATTATATACGTTGTTTTATTTCTCTTATGTTAATGATTGTAGTCTCCTAGTAAAAGCAGATCCACGTCTTTCTCAACACATTTTCAGAAAAGAAAACCTTATCAGCTGAATTGTTTGGTAATATTTTAATTCGAATAATACGGAAAACTACTAAATTGCATATCAAGAAAACCACAATGTTGTGTACATAGCTATAGACATAATAAACGACATGGATATAGAATGGTGGGTTGTTGTTGGTTGTTTAGCGTTTAAAGCCAATGGCGAACGAAGGTTAAATAAAGATGAAGCCCAAAAGGATTGTTGGCACTAGAACGCTGTCGTCAGTGATCTTGAAACACCAAAATCTGTTTCTGCTCGGAGCAAATTCCCTATCAGCATCCACCACCTCCACCCCCACCCCTTATTACCCTACTGATTAGTGCCAAGTCCTACTTCAAAACAGGTTATATATGGCGTTCAATATTACTGGTGGGGTAATAATCCATTTTAAGCCAATTAAACCTAGTAAGGAGCACCGATACACTGGTAGTTATTGGCAGCTCTGTCACGTAGTCATATTGGCCCAGACGGTGGATGGAATCCACTGCATACATTAAATCAATCGTTTATTTATATATATATATATATATATATATATATATATATATATATATATATATATATATATATATATATATATATATATATTTATGAGATTCGGCACCAGGACAAACAGGCAGAGATCATTATTCTCATCCATTTTTTTCAACTAAATTAAAACAAACCCACATTCTTGCAAGTTAGTTAACATATTCAAAATGCTGTATTGATCACGTACTATTATTGCTTATCACGCTACATAGAGGTCATGTTTTGTACTTGTTTATAAAAATATGAATAATTATCTAAGTTGAATCAGGCAATATATGCCTCTCTTAGAAAGAAAAAAAAAAATAGGAAAAAAAAAATAACAATTTGTCTTGTGTTTGTAGTGTGGCAATACGTTAATTTCTTTTGTTATGTATCTGCTAATGTTTTTGTTGTTAGATGTTATTTTATAATATCTCGGTCAGGCAGAGCATAAAGTACCAAGAGTTTCATTTTAAAGATAATACCTCTCTGTGGACACCTATTTGGGGACAAGATGTCTGAGATAACTGGACTAAGATAGAAAACGGTATGTTAGCACATCTCTGTCGCCTGGGTGAGGAATTGTGAGTTTTTGTTATAGAGAAAACGAGGTACTAGTTTAAAACGCTAACATATTTGTGCAACTTACTCAATAAAATACAATATGCTGCTTTTCACTACAGGAAGATAGTTATCAATTATATTTTCATATAACTTTAAAAACAAATATCCTATATTATATCCAGAACGTCAGATGTGCCCCGATCAAAAACTGCTAGCTCATCGGGGCATATATTTTAAACAGAGTTCAGTGTTCAGAGGTAAATCTTCTAATCAAATTGAGCCTATTACTTTTTAAGGTTTTTTTGTGTGTATTCGGTAACTCATCCTTTGTACTATTTTTAAGAAGCTGATGTTGTCAAATCTGGAAGACGTCATTTTTCCTATTTTAATAATTGCAAACAATATTGTATGTTTGACCAATCCAGGCTGATTTTAGAAAACGTATAATAACACATAGCTAATAATTTTGGTTTAGAGTGGGATTAAATATTAGGATCATTATCTTGACTGGAGTCAATGAGAGGTTGTTTACCATGTTTGTATTATCATTTTTGAAACATATTCTTGAAATGAACGTTGCCATATATCCTAGCTCTTAGTTTGTATCTTCGTTTTTAATATAATCATTTGTATTTAAAGTTATGCATTCGTAATTTTGTAATAGAAAGCGTGTCATCTGTATTGTGTGTTTAGTATCTGTATTTGGGTAGTTATTTACTCAAACTCATTATTCACTGAAAATACAAAGTGCTCATTCATTATTATTCAACAGAGGAATTACCCGGGGATTATAGAGATTTCAAACAAGGCCATAATATACTACTGTTGTCTGATTCATAAAAAGAGTGTTGCCCCATCGCGACGTCATAGGCATGTCCACAACCTCAGGGTTGACTTTTATGACAAGCACTGCCTGGAGTTACTATTACGTTAGTACTTGTGATATAACTTGCTAGATTATTGGGAATTTAAATATCGATACTGAAATGTCCTTTAAAAGTTCATTTTGTCTTCTAGGGATATATTATTTGTTCAAATTAAAAAAATCCTTTTAGTTTTAATCAATTTTCTATAACTTAGTATAAGACCATAATGGTGTACGCCTTACTGGTTTAAAAAGCTCCATTACTTAAATACATAATGAAACATTGAAGTGACGAGAAGGAGATTTAGTGGTATTGATACTTATGTCAAATCCATCAAACCGTTTACCCACTTGGACACGTTTCTGTCCAGATGGCATAGAACCCATCCGACCATATCCAGTACGAATATACATGTCTGGCACTAGTGTTGTTGTACTGGTTAATATTGATTAAATCCTAGAATGATTTGTATACCAGTCTTTGTTCCAAAATATTTTTTTATCCATGTGGAGGTATTTCATGCACTTGACAGACTCAGACCCTTGTCACGTAAGCATATATTACTTACATCGGTTAAGAAAATGGATATTTGATCCGTTTTCCCCTTATCTATCCCATCTCCATCGTCCATATTCTAGTATATTCATCATGATTTACATAGCGATTCACCTAATCGCAAAGCGATTGTTATTAAACAAACGTAAATGTGATTGGCTTGAATAAAAACGTGTGGGTCACAAGGTGGTTCTGACCATATTTTAAAATAAGGAGTAACGTTCTTCATAAGTGAAATTATTAGAGGTCAGTACTACATTTTACATTCCCATCCCAGTCGATCCTAACAATACTGTAAATATGTCCCCTAAACGCCTAACGGTACTAGCCTTGTTCCTTGATCCACTTAAGCTCGTAATATATTTATAGGGAAGTAAACCAAAATATTTGATACAGCTGCAGTCGCAGCATATCATTTACATATAAAACATGTACACTCACTAGGTTTTGAGTACTGATGTGTTCAGTTGTAGTGATACATTTTACAGATATCACGCACATTGCATAGATTGTTTACAAACTCGGTTTCAATTGTCATAAATGAGACAATTTTTCAAAGGAACATGTCAGAAGTTTTCAGGAATTTGAACTATAACAAAATACATTGTATATGACTTTCTCATATACCAATGATGTACATATATTGTTACTGATGAGTGCCGATTTCCATCCGTATCTCCTGGCAAATAATATCACATTAAACAGTAATGCATTTAGCAAGTTTGCTCAGGATCCCAAGGCATGTGTTTATACTCCGTATATGAAGGCCTTACATTCTTGTAGATAGGTGAAAGAGACATAAACAATGGAAATTAAAGGTAGACACAAAAGGATATCCTTTTCTCTGATTCAGAGACGTATTTCCATTTTATAAAATATTGCATGTAAACAATTACTACATACAGGAAATTATTTCACTTTAATGGTAAATATACTATGCGATCACTATCCAGATGGCAAGTCTTTCATATAAAGGAAGAGTATCATGATGTATTAAAACTATTGCAAATATAACGTGATTCATTCTTAAATTCGCATGTTGTTGAACAGCTGTAACATCTTAAATTGTGATCAACATAGTGAGTAAATCGGCAGACATAATTAAATTAAGACTTGAATACTAAGGTTCAAAGTGCTATCTACTTTAGATTACAAAAGATGTGAATACCTGGAGTGGTGAGGATTACCCATTCCAACAGCAAATCAACGCTCCGTTCGTGGATGACGGTGATTTATACGTCATCACAGCGTATTTTACAAATCCTGGTAGGTTACCGTTTTCCTATGCCTTGTCGTTTGGTTATATGTATCCCTACATTTTTAAATTTGTTGCAAGCACGTTTGCACTGTAATATTTAAACTGCAATATTCTACGAAGCAAACATTTACTATGAAAATATCTTACATTCTAAGGGTATGATTATTTTAAGAAAGTATTAACGACAATGAAAATATGGTCGCGTGTGCAACATTTCGAATGGATCCTCTATGCACAAACTATCACCAATTATTTCAGCCACGGAATTGTGTAAGCATATTCTCATGGATGTATTTAATTATTTTAAACTTATATTGCCTTTATTGTTGGTACTAGATCAAGTCCAGAGTCTTATACATTAAGATTTTTACATCTGATTTACCCATGTATTTTTCTCAACATCTTAAACATCCAATAGTGAACAGTCTCAACATAATTCATCCTAGTAATTACGAACAACTTTGTACTGCAGGGGAGAACTTTTATCAGGATATTAATCAGCCATTTTCTGCTTTATAGTGATAAAACATGCATAGGAAAGTAATACATACGTTTAGAATTACCAGTTTTAAGCGTTTGAATTTGGTTTATTTGTTAATACTCTTTATGAATATTTATTTCGTTTATTATTTTCCCTCCTAATGAACTTGTGGAGATATTAACACAAATGCAGTTTATAACCGAGATATTGTAAAGTATCTTTTGAAAGAAATCAAGGAACTAACCAGAATATTGTAATGACAATGATAAACTAAATTCAGGATCTAATGAGGATATTGCAGTGATTTTACTAAACAAATTTAGGATATAATCAAGATATAGCTATGTCATTGCACATACATATTAGATCAATCAAGTAAAAAAACAATCACTATTTAGAATCCTGTCTGAATGTTTTATTAACTGTATGCTTAAGTGGAGCGCATTTGAAATCTAGCATCAAAGCTTGCAAACAATGGTGAAACACAGCTTAAATGGAATAACATGAAACACGTTGTATACCTATTTGAATTATTACCATCGTCTTTATACTGTCCTAAAAACAAAACTGCTTTTTAGGTACAAAATTAACACGCCTTGATTCATTATTGTACGTTTGAACAAAAACCGGATGAATGTTTAGGTGAGAGTATATTTAGATCGGAACGAACCGTGTACTAGGACTAAGTGTTAAATTTGCAAATTAAAATGTAAGGAGTTTCATTATTTTCCTCCGCCTCGAAGTTATCGAAGAGATTTTATATCAGGTGATTGTCATACTGATTTGTGTTATGATCAAAACATTGTTTTTGGTTTCTGATAGTATTACAATCAAAATACAAGCTAAGGCTTTTAACTTGTTGACAATATCTTTTTTAATTTTGAGAACTTCGATTTAGCTTTGATATTGTGGTGTATTCCAAATGAGAGAAAAAGCAATAATGATAAAAAAAATTTCCTTCAGTAACTAGTATATTTACGGACAGGGACGAAGAAAGGGATATGGGAAACTGGGATATAATCCCGGGGACCGGTTTATAAGGGGGCAAAGGTTGAGCAACACGTTTTAATTTTATAAAATAATTTGTTTCTTATTCAGAAACTATGATAGGCTTGTGTCTTTCTTCAATTGTGCCGGTTCTAATTCGGAAAATGTTACATTGTAATCCGTAGTGATATAGAATAATGGTAACAAAACTCCAAGGTGTGTAATGGCTGTGAAGTAATTTTTTAATTCACGACTTTCATTGAAATATACATTGTTTGTCCTAGAAGCATGGCAATGTACTATATTTAAATCTTGTGAAATAGCGTGTTGAGTGGTGAATGAACCAAAGTGATTGGCAAATGCCAAATATTGAATATGCAATTGTATTTTTTTGATTTTGATTCAAATAAGGAGGATTGGTGGTCTTGGGACAAATGTTCCATGCTACTACTGTAGTTGGGAGTAACGCCATTTTCAGTACGTGATACGCTATACATGCGGTCACTATAACTGGTGGAGGATGTACCCGATAAAAACACCAGTAACAGCTACCGACAAACGGGAAGATCCTGATATGCATTTATTAGGACAGCATTTTTAGTAAAAGTAATAAAACTCGACTCCTCATTGGTCGAGCCCGGGATTTCAATCCACGAAGTCAGAGGCGAGACAGCATTGATCCGTTGCAGTGCGTACTTTAGTCCACTCCGATACTCGAGGCCTCATACACGATTTACGATTGCAGATCTGCCAAAAATATAGTTCTGGTTGTTGCAGCGTTTACAGTAGCTTTTTGGGGGAGTGGTACATATTGGTATATTATATGCTTTTATATATGAGCTCCTCATGTTCTTGTTGTAAGGTTTATCGCCATGTTCAACAGAGTATAGGTTATATATGGTGGCCAGTATCAATGGTGGAGGAAGAACCGTTAAGAAAAACCCCAAAACAACGACCCACGAGAATCTACTTGTATGCTTTCTCACATATCCACATTTGCCGAATCTAATAGTCGAACCCACGTTGACAGAGTGGGGATGGTAATAATTCGTAACGGTGAGCGTTTTAAACCACTCGGCAACTCGGGGTCCCCTGGTTGAGCTATAAGTAATAGGTCGACTTAGTGCGCATGTATGATTCACTCTCAAAATGTTTTCCTGGTGTGTTGTCAAGGTTATATACATTTTAAGATGGTTAGAAACATGCATTCTATCTCTATCAGGCATAAAAAGCAACAATACGGTTAGTTGTTTCGAATAGTAGGAAAACGGCTTGTACATTCAGACGGATGTAACAAAGGTTATTTATAATTTTAACAACTCGCTAGATTTCTTTATAGTAGAAAATATAGGTGCAGAACAAATGTGGCAATACTCGGAAAAAAGACTTGCTTATGTCTTATTTACCCATGACTAAAGTAATATGTATATTTTCGCAGCTACTGTTTCTACCGTCGGACGAACACATTCGGATTTCAACACCCACGGTATAGGAGAGCATTTGTATATCCAAAACGGCACGCTTCTCACTGATGTCATTACAGTACCTACCCGTGAGAGTGAAGTTGAATCTACTGGGTGGACGAAAGGAAACTGCTTAACATCAATGGGTTAGTTTTGATTATATATATATATATATATATATATATATATATATATATATATATATATATATATATAGATAGATAGATAGATAGATAGATAGATAGATAGATAGAGATATAGATATAGATATGATACACATGGCACTTAGATATTTTCTACTAAACTGTTCTTTCATTTGTATGGGCATTTTGGTTAGCTGGATGTTAAAGTTTGAGGTATTAAAGTAATCAATAACATAGTTCAATTTAACAGTCATTAAGATAGGAAACCACAAGAAAAAAATAAATGACAACCAAGGCTAGTCACTATATGATAATACCATAATCAAATCAAGATGGGAAGGATATATTCAAGATCTACTGAATCATTGCGGACAGGGATATTCTCGTACACCCTTTACACAAAACATAAGGGCCACGTTGAATCATCCACCTGGAAGAAGACGTCAGACAAGTTTACAAGTAGAGCCCTAACAACAATGCTATATGAATAGATTAAATAACATAATAAGATATACAATTACGTGAGCAAACAGGTGTCTTTTGGATTACATTCATATTCAAAAGAGCATGGTAAGTGACGCAGTTACCAAAAGACATTACAATAGCTATTTTGACGCCAGTCTGGATGAGGAAAGGATGCAAGAAAGACTTCAGCACATATAGATACATATCAGTACTGAATCATGTTGATACAATGTTTGCCAAAATATTAGAAACCAGAAAAATATGAATAATATAACCAATACTCAGGGAAGCACAATTTGGTTTTCGAAACAGTAGAGGTCATACTTGAGCTATAACCACTCACCGAGAAAACCAAAGAATGTCAACAAGAACTCACTAGAACACTTAACGATCAAGAAAAGGCTATCGACTACGTAAAGAGAAACAAGTTGTAGAAAGCGATTGAGGACAATGGGTAACGAGGATAGTTATTAGATAATATAAGAACAATATATACAGAAACAAAGAGTGCCGTAATAACACACACATGACTGTCAGTCTGTTTGACAATTACATCTGGTTTGACACAAGGATCTATATGGATCGAATTATTAGAGGACCAACTGTACAAACAGAAGACGTAAATGAAGTAATACTCGCTGACGACCAGACTTTACTTCATTCTACAGAAAAGACATTCTATGTCATGCTTCCCGTCTTAACAACACCTGTCAAAAGTATTATATGAAGATCAACGTAAGCAAACCAGTTACTTCGGTGATAAGCAGAACACAAAAAGGTAAAAATACATTAACATTGAAGCCCATTTGTGAAGGATTGAAGCATAGACAGAGACATTAAAATAAGAACTTAGAACGCCAATAATGAAATTTATCAATTACCCCCCATCTTAAAACACTAAACAAATTACCATGAAAACCAAAACAATAATACATAATATATGCATCCCACTCTGGGCTATTAATGTTAGAAGTCTGCGTTAAACAAGAAGCACGTGCAAAAATCACCACGTGCGAAGTGAGATGCCTCAGAAAGACAATAAACAAGACCATGACTATTTAGATTAAAACGAACAGATCTGAGAAACGGCTGAATCGACACCTACTATAGACCACCTTGAGACACGGAGATATAACAGGTTGGCCACCTCATCAGTATGAATCTCCAACAACTCACAGCTCAGGATTACAATATAATTATATCGCACTTTAGAGTAAATGAAAGGAATAGATGAATTGATGGGGCATGGTGAACACTGCAAAAACACATAATATGACGACAACCAAAGCTCACATCTTGCTCTAGACAAGAATCTCTCTCTCTCTCTCTCTCTCTCTCTCTCTCTCTCTCTCTCTCTCTCTCTCTCTCTCTCTCTCTCTGATGCTTTTAAAGAACACGGAATATGACAAGATAAGAACAATCCATGTGCTTTGTATATAAGGGATTATATTTAAGAATCAGTATGCCAAATCATCACAGGAATCTAACACAATAGCATTAGTTCAGACTTCAAGTATACGAAACTTGATATGATCGTCCAACATTAAAGGATAATGGACTTTAACGAGCAATATATGGATTGTAAAAGAAATGTAAACATTAAAACAACATAATCTAATTAACGCTCACGGAACTGATACAATGTTCGCTAATAATTAGAATATTGAAATGCATACCTATTGAAGTCATTAACAACATAAACGTTTTTTTTTAAAATGATTTTTAGTCAAGGTATATCCAGCAACACAAGGACAGATAGTAATGAATCTTTTCTACGGTGGGGAAAGTGCACTAAGCATCTTCAGTACAAAAATAAGGAGCACATTGTCAGCAGTTAAATAAACCAACTCGAGATCACAACCGTGGCGTCTGTCAGGGCTACCACACGGTTGTGATCTCGATGTCGGCCTTATTCACTTGTTAAGATAAGAAAATATTTTGTGTATTATGGTGGAAAAATTGTCTCTTGCTGCCACATCAGTAAAGAAGTATCATGGATGTGCCCTCGTGATTATTGACGGTAATATCTAACCATTAGTTATATCACAATATATGTATATACGTCATGACATCTAGAGTTAGGAAGAGAAAGAAAGAAACAAATACAAATAACATCTCCTCTGATTTTGAACAAAAACATTCACTGTATCATCTGACAACGGAATAAAATATACTTTGAGCGAAAAAAAGATGTATTATATAGGAAATGCATTAATCTTAATAAAAGCAGTGAAATGTTAGCAAACGCAATATATATATATATATATATATATATATATATATATATATATATATATATATATATATATATATATATATATACAAATTAAAGTGAGTGACGGTATTTCTTCTCGAACTTCTTAAGTAATTAGATTTACGTTTTCTCTAAAATATATATTCTCTATTTTCTAGCTTTCGCATTTAAGTCATGTTTGAAAGGTATCATGACTAAAACGAATATATAAATACCGGAAACTGTTGTCATGATATAAGTCACACGTGAATATATATATATATATATATATATATATATATATATATATATATATATATATATATATATATATATATATATATATATATATATATATATATATATATATATATAGATATATATATATATATATAATGTTTCTTCTAAATGTCAAATATTTTGAACCGAATTAATTTTAAATATGATTGCAATGTATTTGCTGTTGATAATGACTACTTAAGTTCCACGAATGTCAACATATACGCATGGCAGATGTTAAGATTTGTTCTGAGAAACGCTGATTCTTGGTATTTTATGATTATTGTACCTCTCAAGAATATCAATATATGTTGAAACAAAGGAAAGGCAGCGACAGCACTAATTACGTATCATTGTTTCCGTTACATTTATTATACAGCAATATTTAAATACAAGTCAAGAAGATGACTTTATCAGCTACAGAAAGCAAAATGGTACGAAATAATATATTTTCCAAGCTGCATGATCGGTTTGATGTCTGGTAAATGAGGTAAGATTTAAAACTAGATTTGTTTTGTTTAAGGCATATATAAGTATATGTGTGTTTCAAAACATCAACCATGTCTTTGATTTAAGAAATGTATTTTGTTTTTCCGGATAGGTGTCTACTATTGGTACAACTTACGCGTTGACATGCCTTGTAGCGAATTGTTCCCTGTCTTCCTACTTTACAACGAAGGAGAACTCAATGCGTTCGGCTGGGCTCTGCAAACGAATGTCGCAGGCACCCAACGTCTTGAACATCAAACGACATCATCCTTCTCGGTGAGATAGAGATGTTCTTAGCAAACGATATATCGGGATGAATAGAAGCCTTATGCATACAAATATCAGTTGTCAGGCGTGTAGATTACTAATGAATACAATCGTTGTGCTGGTCATGGAGTCTTATAATGTATCATTTTCTTTCGAGATAGAAGATTGACCTTACAATCCTTCATAGTCACTTTACTTTGAACATTTGATTTGTTTTCTTTTTCTCCCTACTCCATGACACAGGATGCAAAATGATAAATGTATGGTAGATGTAAATATGTGCCGGTTTGCCTATTCGATTAAATCGTAAAGATTAGACAGTCGCGACCATAACATTATTTGAAAGATCGGCCGGCATTTCGGGATTTATTACAATCACAAATTACTTGACAATAAAATGATTAAAAAAGGTATGGTTTTGTAATAAATCGTGCAAAATCTTTTGAAAACTAAAAGAGAGGACAAGCGAAAAAATTAAGACATAATTTGAGCTTTCGGTTCAAAGAATCTCTTGGGGTGGATATTTTCTACTCAAATGCATGTAACAATTACATATTAAATCCTTATGAACTTTTAATGGCTTAATATTCATGTATCTCTGTAATGACCCTAACATAGAATGTTAAACGTAATGTTTGGAAATAGAAAGAAATACCAGTAGGACTTGTTTCTAAAGAATATAATTTTCTCCTGGTCTAATGATTTTTTAAGGGGGGTGGGTGGAACGGAGACTCTTAAATAAAGGAAACTTCCATGGAAAATATAAATGGATTGATTGGTTTTTATACCCTGAAAAATTGGAAGCTATGTTAATCTTGTCTTAGTTAACGCATATTGTATTTCGTACTTTTTAGGCATTTATGAAGACCGTGCCGAGCTGTCTCGACTATCCGGGTACCCTGACAACATTGCACATCTACATGAATACACGTTACCTATTAAACATGTGCTAATCAGAAAGTATATGATGTCGTCATCCAAGTAATGTTCACCTGTTACATAGTGGTAACACAATGTATGACGGATATACTGAGCAGATATGTTGCTGTGGGTATCCCTTATTGCTCTTTGCAATGAATTATTCAATCACAAAAGCCGCCATTTTGTATATATATATATATATATATATATATATATATATATATATATATATATATATATATATATATATATATATATATATATATGTGTGTGTGTGTGTGTGTGTGTGTGTGTGTGTGATTTGGATTGTTTGGATTGTTAACGTAGCTGTAACAATTATCGCTACAATGTGTGCAGTATGACAGTTGTTAGTGATGTCTAACATTGGGGAATCATGCCACATTCACTCAGCATGATGTCCCACCCACTAACATTATCTTGAAACAAAACAAGGCAAATCATAACACTAACCTTCTCATGCTGAGCACCAAGCGAGGAAGGATTTAGTACCATTTTTGTAAGGCTTTGGTCTGACTGGGCCAGGCGCTAAATTATAAATAGTTTCTCCTGGGTAGATGATTCTTTACGGCATTTCACGGATTCTTCCTCGACCATTATTACTGGCCGCTATGTATAGCCTATATGGTGCTAAAATGGCGTTAGACCTGACAACTAAATATTTGTGTTGATATCTGTTCATATAATATCTCAAATATCTTATTTTGTAACGAATACCCGAAATTATTCACCTTAATCATTTATTAACAAATTATATAATATTGCAAAACAGTTTTGTGTTGAATTAGCCGTTAGTCTCAAACTTGAAGATCGAAGACATTTATTATTTTCCAATACCATTGAATGTAAGTTACTGATTGAGTAACAATGCCGACTGTTTTATTGTTTGACACTGTACAACATATCTACCATAAAGTCCAAGAATGTATAATCTGTATCGGTTTGTAAACGTTCAATTACATTGCTTTCTCTGTTTGTCAGTGTGTTGCAATTAAAACAATGTGCCCCTATACGGTGGCGCCCTTAAATTGCTTTATATTGTCTTTTAAACTAACAAAACCAGAATATTATTGCATTATATTTTTCTTTCAAGTTAAATACCCCTTTCATGTTTAGTATTTACGAAGTTTAAACAAATAATTTGTCTCTGGCGCATATTTTTAGTGTGAATTATCCATCATGGTTTTTAATACAACCTTATTTATTTAATATATAAAAATCCAATGCATTGGTTGCTTTCTCTTCAAAGATATCTTAATAGGTATGCCTGCTTTAAATATGTTGCTTTTTTAAACAAAATACTTCCAGAGGTATATATTATACCTTTTATTCCCAGGCAGATATGCAAATTAAAATTACAAGAGTGAATATCATCTTGTGTTTCTTTTAATCATCATAATAAATAAATAACTGAACTATAGAACCGCTCCGCTTTTCTTTCAATGTCTTTTGTAATAATCGTTAAACATTGGAATTACAAGGCATCTTCATCAATATTTCTAAACTTAAATATAAAATCCCAATTGGAGTTTTGTCTGTATACGTTAACGTTTTGTACGAATAAGTGTATTTCTTTGCTTACAGGGCATACAGTTTCTTGCAGTCATTGTTGCACACACGAGGCATGTTATCAAGGTTCATATTTTCGTACAGGCCATAAGGCCAAAAGCTTGCATTGATATAGTCTTACTTATCTGTTAGATGCCCTTCGCAATAAATATAATACACATGTATAACATTAGATTAATGGTTTAGAATCATACTAATCCTTGTTCTAATTTCAGATTTAATTACTAAGTACGATAACACGGTATATATTCGGACGTATACCGCAGTCGTTTGCAAATTAGTCACATAACTTAGAACTTGCGCATGACGATGTGTCTGGGTCAAGGTTTAAATTTTATATCAAAGTATTTCGTAATTCTCGAAAACTCTCGGATACCGTGAACCTATCTTTCTTACTCAGTTGTCACAAAGGTTATGACTCTAAAATATTTGACATGCTGATCACTCTTTTCATTAACTCCGTATTCCGGTAAGATTGTATCTACGCTGGCAATTTTGCTTTAACCGTGTTTTAAATGTACCAGTGTATTTATGTGGTGAAAGTTTGTTTCTCACAGAGATAGGTGTAATGTTTCGGCATTTATAAAATAAATATGTTAACCTTGTATAAATAAGATCCTCTAAAGAGTTTGTCAAACAAATAACTATGTAGAAATTGTATACCTCATTTAGGCACACTTCTTTTCCATCATATCTAGATGTACAAAGTAAAGAATTTTAACGGGTCAAACATCCTTAGTGCTAGGGGTGGGCGTCAAATAACCTTCGTTGAATAACCGGTTATCATCTGATTTTGTTTAGCTGCACTTTTGCAGATATGAAAACATTTTAAGCGTGTTTTCTTCGAATGATAGGTGTATTGAACATTTCATATGTATTAAGTGTATATGAATGAGAAAGTTTGAACACTTCAATAATACACCGATATACCATACTGCATAATATGAACGGAAGGTACCAATATATATATTGACTTTAGTGCATCTACTGAAATTGATCTGATACAGTGGTTCTTTGTTAGGGAATTATGTCAGAGATATGGTTAAAAGCTTAAACCGTATAAATAACACATGTTATATCCAGAATCATTAGACCAAATCAAACAGCAAGATAAGTGATCAGACTGGATAAGCTGAATGTAAGGTAAACACTATTTTTTCTATGTTGAAGCTGGGCACTCCACGTAATAACCTAAAATCCAATAATTCATGCGGCAAAAAGTTCTTTGCAAGCATATGAATTAAAAATGCAGTCTTAAGAATCATTCGACTGGAAACTATATATATATATATATATATATATATATATATATATATATATATATATATATATATATATATATATATATTGTAATAATTTTGGAGTATGTGTATTTGACAGCAACCTGTTTTTAAGCAATTCTTAGATTTATTTGTGTGAGTGTTTAGTCTTAGGTGCCATGGAAATATTACTAGCCCGAAATAGTTAGCCAATTGGTAGAAGCAAACTCACAGAGCCGAGTGTTAGTGAATTTGAACCATGCTGGGGTCGTTAATAGTGAATTTAGGTACAAGCGGAAAGACTGTCCCTGGCTGGTGTAACATAGTCCATATTGAAATTGAGCGGTGTATACAAGTATTGTGATTTAAAAGGCAGCATTTATGGTTGGAAATCAGTAAATTATAGAATGGAATCAATAAGTTGGAACTTCGTAGGTACCGTTTATATGTCCATAGTGGAAAATGGGCGTATGTATATGAGCGTGATACGCCGGAAATTATGAGGATTGACTGGCCTAGGGTCGCGCAGTTAAATATTTCCCAGTTAGTAAGGGAATACTGGTGTAATTTCTATGGCATGACTAGCTATCGGTACGGAAAACGGATGATAATGAAGAAAAACCAAGCAAAGGTGCAGTTAATGGACGTTTGGGCAAGTTGTCTCATCTGGGTCGCCAATTGATTAGAGCAAAGGTTATTAAATATAGCAGACACGTCTCTCTTTCCAAATTACAACTCAAGTTGTATGGAAGTCTTTGGAAATTTGGGGAAAACATAACACTTCCAGCGTGACTCGCGCCAGGGATTGACGTCGCTCGGTCAATTGAATACCCCTGTGCGTGTAACAATATATATATATATATATATATATATATATATATATATATATATATATATATATATATATATATATATATATATATAAGATTGTCGATTCAGCTCGAGGGGACATGTTCGTCTAGCGTGTCTAAAGAAAATTATAGCATGATAAGAACCATGTATCCACATGTATCCAGTGAAGATGTGAATTAAATAACCAATCACTCAAATCACTCAGCGGAAACTTGGAATTGTGTGAATGTATGAAATTCTTAGTTTTCCTGTTCATTTATTGTTTAGTGAGATGAATCTTTGCACAAAAGCGTCATCACCAAGAACAAAAACATCAGTGAGCCTAGAGGTAACGCAATGGACAGAGATTGCAAAATTCTCCTGTAATTGGGATGTACGGAGGTATATATTTGTCTTTTCAAATTAATAGTAATTGCTTTGCAATATTGTCTTCAGTCTTTAGTTGTACTTGTAAGATTGTTTCATCTGGCACACAACATGTTCATTTAAACATATAGGACAGCTTTAATGAAACTAGAATGTTTCCACATCCCGTCCCATGTAATGTTTGAATTTTTGTTCAAAAGGAAGGTAGCTCTTCAACCAATGCAGGACTTATCTTTATTACATTTTCCTACCAATTGTTAAGCATACACTTGTACTTAATTTAGATTTATTTTCCCAGTTCGTCGTAGAAAGACACGCTGTAAGGTATATGTCAAGACCGAAATTAAATTATAATTTTTCTTTTCCTTAAGTCGCATTAACGGCTGATTTCAACAATCCAGCAAAAAGTATGTGTATTTAAGAAAAAGGTGCTTCGTAAAAGTAGCGGCGTCGCTATTGTTGGTGTCACAAAGTGGGGAAAACTCATGGTGTCACCCATCCAGACTTCCACCATGGATTTCTTCTTCTCTATATAAGTACACAGTATACAATTGGCAAGAACAAAAACATAATATTGAAGGTCAGAAGGTAAAAGTATTTAAGAACTGTAACAACGTTAAGTTATATTTTTTTTACATTAAAATTACTTTATTTAAATTTTCCGTTTGGTGTCACCCCTCTGAGATGGTGTCACCCGGTGCGGTCCGCATCCCCCTAGCGACGCCACTGCATAAACGCCTGATAAGAGAACGAATGCATAGTCTCCTCCTACTTAGTTTGAAGCGATCCAAGACAAAATTAGTTCTGGCAGAAAAGTTATTAATAATAAGGTGTTTCCGGTTTTCGACTATACCAGGACGGTAACGTTCCTGGGCAGTGAGCACCAGATATTCTATGTTGAAGTTCAGACTTTCTCTCCATGGTTTGGTACATTTAATTCCAATTCTCTCTGTCACTCAGCTGTGTTCATTGCACAACTTGAAAAATGTATTAGACAATCTGTCTATCCTATTTGTTTGACCAATTTGCCATTTTTGAATGTTTCTACTCTTATGGTTTGATAATTTATAGAGGCTTACACATACAGTTATCTATTCTCCAAACCTATTTACCATCTATGTGGTGACATATTAGCATATTTGCGTAAAACAAATTACAATATTAATGGAGTAGAAATTTACCTAAAAATATCCTATATCAAGGTATACAGATGAGACAGCAGGCAGTCTATCGTCATGTTTCTAGAATGGTGTTCAACACTGTAATCGATTTCATTTTTCCAGCCCGTTTATAAAACTCAACGAATAACAAATGAAAACTAAATTATCTGTTCTAAAATGCCCCAGAGCCCCTGTGGGAACAAGGGTAATTTACGAATAATAATAATAATAATAATAAAGACTTTATTTAGAGAAGGTAACTCAATTAGTTACAGAACTAATCTACCTTGAGGCCTTGAAACCTTGTAGACAATGGGACTTTTGTATGTAAATGGCAGTTGGATGAAAGTACAAATGTAACATTGCTGACGTCATGGTTTTATACGGACTAAACGGTTTTGTTGGGACAAAAAGGGACATAAGGACAAACAAAACATAAAGGGCAAATACTGCAGATTCCAAATATTTCTGGCAAGAGTAGGTAAGTATAGTTTTCGACGAATGGTAATGGTCCGAAAATAGCCGTTGCTTTTTTTAAAACCAAATGTACAATTAACATTAGCAGCATCGCACTGGTCCTCCTTTTCTCGAACTGCTTTGTTCTGACAGTAGAACAATACATCAAGACTCCTCGGACAGCCTTGCGTCTTCACATAAATCCTTCTTTACTAAATAGCCGTATATGTTATAACCATGGTACCTCATTATGACTTCACTTACATGGAGTTTTCCGGACCGAAGAGCTTACCCGAGAAAAAGGTAGACAACTCAAATGTAGCCACCTATGGTCATACAAACAGGTCAAGTCATGAGGCGCACCACAGGTGCTTATAGTTTAAGGTCGTATGGATACGGAGTGATGTTTCCTAGATCCAAAATTTAGTCAGAGCGCAGAGTCGATCTTGCTATCAGAAGAGATTTGTGTGTTACTTAACATGTGGTATGCAGATGTGCTAGCGTCCGTATCAAGTAAATCGATGCGACAGAGTTTGTGCATGTTATTTAGCAAGCTGTAGACGTAATTATCTTAGTGTGAGTTCGTGAATATGGCTCTGTCATTGTCACGTGAGAAGGCTATCCAGTAACATTCCTTGGGTCAATGGTTCTTGCCGAGGTTTACCGAGGTGCTTAGAGATCGATCTGATTAGCCTATGGTGTGCTGAAAATTGGTGTTATACCAGCAACAACAAACAAACTATTCAGTTCTAACATAACGTATCAAAAATGCTGTGCACAATTATGACTCTCTCATGTTGAAGGAGTTTTACTAACAGCTATTCCTACAATGAACAAAATCTAGCAAAATATAAACGGAAACGAAAATACAAATACCACACACGTAAAACAGGCGCGGAGGAGAAAATTTATTACAAAGTTAATAGTTTACTTTGTACTTTCCTAACCTAATCAAAAGTTTGTTTTAGAAGCTTCGCCACTCATTACGATATGGTTTCGGTACTACACGATGAAATATATCCCTGTATTAAGGTAGGGAAAGAAAAGATAATATCATCTATTGTTCGTACCTCATGAAGTAAGCGATAGTAATCCTTGCGTGGGTTGGTTCACTGTTTTACCTACAACTGCCCTGTTATTGCACATAATTACCATACAGTGCATGGTCCTTTTGATAGACTTGGCCCAACATATGGTAAATGTAATGTGTTGCCTTCAACAGAGATTGCTAATCTTATAGCAATAATTAAATGACTCACGTGGATAATGATGAAACAAAAGCACACATAAAACATGTCAAATCAATATAGTAAAAAAAGGCTAATACGTAAATAAGCAATTCATTCATTTTGATTTTATCAAAATTGTTATATTGTCATAAACTGGAAGTTTATTTGTCTTCAAACATACGGGTAACACTGCAGCATCAAGTGAAGATCTTTATTTTCTCATAATAACTGTTCTCAAAAAGGTTATACAACTACCTCAATGAAACATTCCCTTTTATAAGAGTTTGTCACACAACGTAGTCTTGTACTGAATAATAAAACACTTATAAGAGAGATGTTTTAGGAAGTGTAAATATTACAAGAACAAACCTTAACTTGAATTGAAACGTGTCCATTGATTTTAAGACGTAAGTCACTTAGAACTAATATTGAAAAATATTTAATGCTCTTATTATGTATGGGCGCTTGTGTCAGCATGAAATGTTTATGTATTACTGCTATACAAGTGGATCCTTTAAAAATAATCTGAATATCTACTTAGTAACTCATTGCTTTATGCTAGATTTAAAGTGTATCTTTTATTGTACTTGTTTTATAAAATCTGATTGCATACAAATACCTTTACATTAAACTTCTTTGAAATTATTGGACAAAGTTTGAATGGTTCTGAGAGGTCATAAACTTTAAATATATCAGATAAAAGGCATGGAATGTCAGCTATAAATACGCCAAAGTAAATTATCTTTACCTACCATTACTGCTAATATCTCAAGAGGGAGAGAGTGACAGACAGACAGACAGACAGACAGACAGACAGACAGAGACAGAGTCAGCCACAGATAGAGAGAGAGAGATCCATTTCAGCGTTGGAAAAAAGCATTACTGTAATGTGCATTCTATACACTGTAATCCAGTAATCAATAACAACCTTACGGATATAACGTTATATCGGACAGTCGGATCTTGAATTCATTAACAAATAATCTATTTCTGTAACAATATCAATCTTGTACATTATACAAGTCACAATATAAAACATATTACAATTATCCATGAATATAATGAGTATTTTTCATGGTATATTTCTTGAGCAAGATTCATGTTTTAATTGTAACGTAAATCAATATATATATATATATATATATATATATATATATATATATATATATATATATATATATATATATATATATAACTCTTTCTAAGCAGAATTCACGCATATCTCGCTTATTTTTTTTAATTTGATATCTTTCTTTAAAACAAATTATATATCTTTCTTCACTATTGCGATTCATCGGTACATATTATAATCCATATAATTTTCTTCATTTCTGTCTTTTTTAGTATATTTTCTGTGTAGCTTACTTTTTTTATTTCTAAGAGGTAATGCATAGGCTAAAATCACACTTCTTTGAAATAATTTGAAAATCTTAGTATACGTTGTTATTGATGTATCATATACTCAGAAAATACTATACTGATAGAATACAATGTTTGATTTGCAGCTGAAACTATAAATGTCACCTTTCTCTATCACTATTTGAATTCCTTATCAATATTCACCAAGCACAGGCTTTTTATCCCGAAATGCAACCGTCGCTTATTACATATCCTATGGAGAGGCTGCATGATCCTACCTGATGACACCTTTTATATCAGATATGTCCGATTTACCCTTTGCAAGTTTAAATACAATTACTCTCCTTTGCTAGATATCCTTAGTCATAATTGCACTCTTCTTGTGCGTTACTAATTGGGTCACGGATAGTTTTGAAACATATATGCGATTAGTCTGCCTTCGTGAGCATTGATGCAGGTCGTCAAAATGGTTCTCAAGCGACTCGATCTTTTCCTTCTTTTTAAAAATTCTAAATTACGTTTAGTAACTGAGCCATTCAAACTCCGAATTTCACTCTAAACTTCTTCACGTATTTTATACACATCAATCATTCACACAACTTTACAATAGACGAAGTAATTTGTGGTTTTTGAATAACTTACAATACGTTCCTAACAAAATTACTCAATGTCACGTCAGTCGCCATTTCAGGGAAATTACCGTCTGTGACAGATTCTAGCATTTCGAGGTTGGAATTTAGTCTGTATTTGTGTTACTTGCCTTTTTTGCTGGCATTGAGGAAGATCGTCTGAACTATTCCTCCTATTGTATTTTGTTTTAAATTCTTGGCATGAATGTAAAACTGTCAGAATAGACTAACTTCATTGCTGCACAACGCAGTGAACACCGGAAAACAAATATACTTATAACTTCTTCAATCCGTTTAACTTGACATGTGCTCGCTCCATAAATACTAAATCGTAAAACGTAATTGATTTTGGAGTGAAATATGTCATGTTCATTGGGACTAATTGGGAAAATGGTTTCTGATAATACAATGCGAGAAATGTGCTTTTTATAATAAATGGGTTATTGTTTGAGATATGGAATAGACCTTTCGAGTTATGGCAACACGGTGAATGGGCACGTTTACTGTGAGATATAATATAGAATTGGTTTCTGCAGTTTTGCCAGTATAAATATATGTTTGCTGATGATCATGCCCATTGGGTAAGGCATAAGTGTATTAATATTCTGGTCGGATGGTCACACATCACTTGTTCTGTACCAACAAGAAAGAAGTATGTGTTTTTACAACTATATTTAAACCACTTACCATATCCAATAGTTTTTAAAGCTTGTACATAAATATACATTTCGTTCAAAATGTCAGTGGTCATTCTTAACAAGATCAAATATTGGTTATGCAAGCTTACTTTTTTCTAGATCAAGTTCTTTGATCAAACCTAAATGGATGGATTCCTTATAAGGACACAAAACAATTTATAGACAGTGAGCTTTAAGAAGACAGAATGCTTTGACCAAAGGTCTACGTTTAGGAGATCGTTGATCCATAGTCACCATGCCATTCCATTGTCGATCATGCTCTACGGGGTTCTACGTAGAAGACTATTAAACGCGTGGCAGATGTGTAGTGTTCCTTTGTTTAAACAGTATTTATTCCACATAAAAAAATATGTTCAAGTGTCAATTATCCCAGCAGAAAGGATATTCGTTTGCAAAGAGGACGCTTTATCGCGAATGAAGTTAAACAAACAATACTTGTCGACCGATTTCAAGGAGATACTTAATATATAAATCTTATTTCAAATATCGTTTTATTCATAATAGAAAAAGATTGAATACAATGGTGTTCTTGATACATATGTGTAACCTTTGCAGTGGCATTCATATTTGCGTATTAGTTTCATCTGATTGCAGGACTTTAACTTCTAAGTTGTTAGTGGGATCGGCCATATGATGGGAGTACAATGTTTATAACATAAAATATTCGACCGTGTCTACTTTTCCGCATGTTTTTAAACCTGATTTTATAAATATTGTAATGAAGCAGTATTTATGTAAGTGCATGTGTTTCTCAATCGCGTATGTTGAGCTTGATACCCCTAATCACATGCGAAGTAATGTTATGCTTGTCAAGATTCAAGTTAGTTTTGAACTTTTATATAGAAGTGTCACTAATGTTTTCATTCGGCAATTTGTTCCAGAATTCAATTGTGCAATGCAGAAACGATATTTAATAAAGTGTCGTTTTGCACAAAGGAAATCACATATAAAATGATGATCCAGTAGAGTGTGCATCATTGTTGACAACAACATGCTGAATTAAATCATTTAAGTAATCTAAACTTTTCACACCGGGATAAACAATTTTATGTTATCAAGAGTTGCACAAATACGTTTATTTCGCTCTTGATGATTTTGATGATCCGGTATTCGTTTTTGTGCGTTGGCATACCAGATTCTCTCGCCGGTGATATATTTGCTGGTAAATATTTCGCTAACACCAACTATATCTTTGATGCGATCAAATTCGATTATCAACTCGGCAATATTTTCGTCGTGCAAATACATATATGATTTTATTTGTCTAAATGATTGTCATACTCAGACAATTGGTCGTAGATTTTCTTTACTGTGAAAGCCAACGACAACCGGGAATCATGTCGAAAAGTAAGATCGTCGTCGTAGATTAGAATACTTGCACACTTGCACTGGTTATGAAGATCGTCAGATGACATTACCTCGATACCATTTTCGGCAAGGATATTGCGCTGATGCGTGACGTTCCACTCAAATTCTCTAACAGACTGATAATAATGTTCTGCAAGCCATCGTTCGTCTCCGAATCGGAACGGAGTCAAATTAGAAAGTTTTTGTTGGAGGATATCGAGCTGATTTGTGATATTTCGTTCAACTTCTCTGACTAACTCTGCACGTGAGTCGTTGTTCATATTCTATAAGTATTGTCTAAATGAATGTCATAGTCAAATAAACAAAAGCTATCACGCTTATATAAATGATACCCTTGTATTATACTTTTTTGAATATGTTGTTAAGATTATATCCTCCGCGGAACGTTTCACAGACGCATAATTAATATCAAAATATTTACGCGCCGAGGATATTGAATGAAATTCGATAATAGGTTCGTTGATAATGCGATCACAGGTCGTCGTTGTTGGGCTTTTACCCTCGGCTTCGAGTTAAGAGATTTTCCACTCGGAGTAACAGCTCGCAAATTACTCACGCAGTTGTCCAGCGGATCTGAATTAATAGGATCGATAAGAACGCCTAATTAATCCGTTAAAACACTCGTAAATAAATCAGTGAACGTGATATGTTTTTCTACCATTAACTGTAAGCCTGACATAACCGGTATTACTAATCAGTCCAATTTTTAACTTTCGTTTGAAATGTCTAATGATTCCATCACGAGACTCTTCGTAGTTAGTGGTAACAGGATGAGATACAAACTCGTTTAGGTTCTTTATAATTATTAAGCAAAATAACTTTTTAATTGTTTATTATGATGGCCCCCTGTTATATATTCATATTTATCAAACACAACCTTGTTTTTCTTTGCGTAGTATCTAAATATTTCTCTGAGCCTTTAACCACCACAATCACCGCGTAATCGTGTTTTACATCGTACACCATTCCCACATTTGATGCAACAAATATGACCTTGAGCTCCTGATTTGATATGTTGATTATGACCTGCACAGTATTCTCCTACAAATCTTTTTTTTGAAAATGCGCTGGTCGATCCACCATCTTCCATTTACAATAATATTGTGCAATTGTTATAGTAATATTGCTCGATATATTTAATTGAATCTATATTTGTCCATAAGATATATGGGATGAAATTTTAAAATTGCCAACAAAACACCATCTAAGCAACGAAAGGTTTTTGATCTAAATCGTAAAATACAACCGCGTACATGGAAGTAAAAGATCATAAAAAGTATCAAGCAAGCAATACATGAGTTCTTTTATGATGGAGCTAAATATGTGTGGTCGACATATAAAAGCACACGCGATAATACACCTATGACCGATAAATGAGCTGAGAAAATACTCTCCGCGATAAATCACCAATCTCGAAAATATTTTATTTAAGCGAAATTCAGTAAATTTTCAGACCGGCGTTGGAAAGTTTATAATAAACGTGAACGTGGAATGGCGACTAAACAAGATTACGCAATTATCAACAATGAAACCAAGCCTGGAAAGTTAACTGGGATTGATATAGTATATTACGAAGGAGCGTATCCATTAACCGTAGTTATTTACGGTGATTATCTCAGAGAAAACCCGGATATCAATAATCTTTCCAAGATGAAATTTGCATCATTGAATTGTTTAGCTGAACGAGTTATCGAATATTTTAAAAATGTGAAACGTGGAAACGGTTTACCAGATCTGCGACGATCCAAGATAAATAAATGGGGTGAATTGGACTAGGATACTGGAGTTTCAATAAAGGATGTTGCTGAGTTAGAAACCAAAGTAAATTTCCAATAACTTTAAAAACGATCACAGAAGAAGTATTGTCTGAATCGAAATATTATAAAAAGGGTGGAACTCCCATTGAAATTGTCGATTCACACACGTGCACCAACGCCTCAAAGATATTTCCGCGAGATCTTGTTATAAGATATTACAACGGGAGTATCTTTTATTATATTTACGAGTTAAGTAAAACCGATCCTGTACCCGTATGGTTATTTAAGAGTGTTGAAGATGGAGAGTATGATTAATTTGTAAGATATAACGGTGAATTATACCAATCAGGATCTCTTCACACGAACTCGTTATTATAAGAACAAAACTCGCCTGTGATAAAGAAAACGACCAACAAAAAAAAACAAAATAACCACGATTTTGATCTTGACGTCATTGCACATATTAAGATATTAAAACAACAACTGCGCGAGTTGTAATTTTACATTGCAGTGGTCGTGGTCGGATAAATATCCAAAACAATTTACCGTAGATAGAATAGAACAGATAGTAGTCGTGGCCTTACGCGAGAAAATGTGATGTTGACCCATTTTTTAGTGCAATCGATGTCGTGGTGCTAGTTAAGTAACCACAGAGGTAATTGAGTATCCGCAGGAATCGCTTGTAGTTGTTCACGTGTAAATCCACGCTGAGTAGCAGTTGAATCCAATCTGAAGATTGAAGGTCTACCCGTAGATGGAACTACAATAGATATATTGTGCGTGGTTACACTCCATATAAGATCAGCTGATTTTGTATCACAATCAAGTTCACCAGGTTCATATAAATATCTTACAATAACATTACCTAATAATGGCTGTGTTGAGAAATCACGCCGTTGTGGATTTATGTTTTTGTGTGTGACTGCGTTCACAGGTTTCATATTGATTGATCGAGTAATCTCATTATTTAACGCGGTTATCACACTTGGTAATCTTGCAACCCATTTACGAGATCTCTTGTCTTGAATAAATTCCTTTGCGTATTGATATCTAAATATCCAATCAGCTAGTGTTCGATTAAATCGCTCAGCAATTGCCTGATCACGGTGAATTGAAGTATGTCCTCGTCTAATGGATTCATTATGTAGCTTCATTAATGATGAAACTACGCTTGAAATTCTCTGCCAGAATCAACTTGCAACTCGCAAACTACCGCGTTGATAAATCTGTTTAAACGCAGAGGCTACTTCAGTTGATGTTTTCGTTGATAATGGTTCTGCTTCTTTGTATCTACTCGCAACGTCAAAGATAGTTAACGCGAATTTATATATCTATTTTTGACAGTATCATGCGGCAGAAATAATATATCCGTCTGAGGAACTTTATTAGAAACATTGACATCAAAATGTGCGAAGTGAATTTTCTTAGGCGGTAGTAAATACATTTGCCATATTGCTTGTCGGGATAACCGATGTGCGGCAGTGGTACGCGTTACTTTTGCTGCACTGGCGAATTTATTAACCAATGCGTTACCTTTACAATATCCTTTTGGGGAATAATAATTTGATTCCATTTATAATTAATTACCAGCACCTAATACAATCATGCTTTTCATCGCATATTTTATTAACCAACTAGCTAATCTTTCTTCGAATGTTTTATCAGTTATTAAATTTAACGCGTAAATTAGTTTCATATCTGCGATATGTCGTTGCTGAAGATCATTACTTTTATCAGCAACATCATGAGTATGACACGCTTTATCGCTAGCGTTTATTGGATATTCACCTGGTTTGGGCTGATCTTGATTGTCAAGTCTGATCTCAAGTCGAGTTCCAGGCCCACAGTAATTATACCCTGGAAGTTGTTCTTCTCCTTTGTATTTAGCCGACGGAGCTCCAGGTAATTTTGTAAACGGGAAATTGTTAAATGAGGATGGAGATGTTATCGAATATATCACTGATATTGCTGAAGAACCGAATGTTGATTCCATTGACGGGTCTATTAACAATTTAGTGGTATACGATGATGTGATCTTGGAAAAACAATCAAAACTTGCCAATATATTTTCACGCGGTAGTCATAAAATACTGACGTGATTTATGTTACTCAACGATATACACAAATCCCTAAAATGATCAGGGATAACTGTAATAGTCTTGCTGTGTTTAATGGAGTTGATACTCACACGATACGAACCAGGTATTACGGTCATATAGATATAAACAAATTTGGAAATTTCTTTATTCACGCTCAAGCTACTATCCATGGAGTTGTACCGATAAATTTACACGAACCTCGAACAAAGTATCGATCCGGTATTGACCTAATGTTTTAATTTGATAGCAGCAGAAAGGGTGCGACATCTAATCAAGCTCGAATTTGTAAATAAACAATTACCGAGTTGAAAACAATTCATTGTGGAAAAACACTAACGAGGAAAAACACTAACCGGGAAAGCATTTTTGATTTCACGTAGTTAGCATTTCACTATAAAAACATTTCCATATTGATAATTGTTTATTTACAAAATGGGCCTTGTAAAAATGGTGGGCACACCCTTTCTACTGCTAATATACATGTGCAGTTTATGATAGTTATTGGCAGTTTGCTGTCGTGTTAAAATAATGAATGTCCAAACGTTTAGGATTTGGCCGTTTAGGATTTTAGGATTTGGCCGGTTTCATGTGCATTTTCAATGCTTTTATATCGTGTAGTCTTAAATTGACAGGTACACACGCTTTACTAACGTCAAAGACAACAGTTTTATTTATGGTCTGGAGCTAAACAAATCGTATGATACTTCCGTCGTAGAGAAACCGGCTGTTAAACCTGATTGATTAGGTGTAATCAAATTATTTGAACCATGCAATTATGCACATATTTGTAGACATATTTTCAAACAAAATGGACTAAATGCATAGGTGTGATATTATTCGATAGTTTCAAACATGTTCTGCATCATAATACATTTGATACTTTCCTAGTGAAGACTGGAAATGTTGAGGTATTAAAAGATATATGAAAGTTCCGACACAATTGACATATGCACTATGTATGGAGGGGCCCCAAGCGGCTAAGTGGTCTAAAGAGCTTACGGTTACGGTGCACCGTCTTCTCACCTCTCCTTGGAGTGATCACAACAAATTAAACGCCAAATTAAGTATGCATTCATCTTTGTATGTATGCATGACAGCTGACACATCTGTTTCATGCTATTTTGTTTAAGGATCTACTCCAACGTTTACAATTCACTATGATATAGTCAATGTCCCACGTTTTACGGCAGAACTTTCAACGGATTCATGGTAATACATGTCTTGTCCTGTTTCATACTTTTAACTAAATATTATCAAGCCTGGATCAATCATTTGTTTAAATACATGCATACACTTTATATAACATTCATATTTATGTTTTTTTTAAAATTCTGTTACAATGGATTTGTATTTACTATTACTTCCAAAACTAGTTCGGATATATGCAGTAAGTGCTTATATTTCCTAAATCAGTTTGATATATATGAAACTAAACTAATTTTCTCTAAACACTATGAGTGCTGGTTCAAGGTCAGAGTTATATCAGGTTTATTTTGTTATATTTTTATTTGTATGAAGAAATATCACATTTTCTTTAGTACAAAACCGAATCCTATCAACTTATACTGTGTGATTTTTCTTCAACGGAGCCCACGAACATCTAAGAGACGGAATATGCGCGATAAACTAGGGGCGACTGGTGCAAGTATGAAAATCATAGACCCTGTGGTTTGCGTGCTCGACTAATGGTCTTGACTATTACTAAACTACCAGCACTGCTATATGACAAACCAAGAACACTCATTGATGGTCATGCATGTGAGACAATGCATATCTCGCTGTAGTTCAATATGCAGATTATTTATATGTGTTTCATATACATATACCAACGTCACTCCTTGATGCTGCATTCATAATTCGAAAACCTATTGTAAACTACTCATCATCTACAGTGTCATCCTAAACATGATCAACTTCCCTCTGCTCTTTCAATTAAGTATATATCAGCTGTTTCGAGAATAAATATTTCTACGTTTCCTTTAGTTTATATGATAGACATGACTCTAGATAAAACCATATCGGTTTAATGATCCCAGGAATATTATAGTAAATATCTTAAATTTTGTAGCGCTAAATACAGACAACATATACACGCCAGTGACTTCTGTGGTATGTTTCAGAGTGTTATTTTGATGTGACCATGCTGAGAATCTTGAAGATCCGGTGTATACTATGTTGGTAAGTTGACCCATGATTTTAATCAGATTAAATTTTAAACGATCTCAGGAATGTTACTTTTGACGTCTCCAAATGTGTTTCGTAATCGTTTCAATATTCGTGTTAATATCAACGAGTTTAACATGAACAGTCAACCGAGTGACTCAGAAATCATACGCGATTTCATTAAGTGTTTGAACGTTTCTAACAAGTCTTGTATACGCGCTTACGTGCGAATCATACTCAGTTCGTAGCGTGGGTAATTTAGTATCAACTATATTATATGTATTGTCTACATATTGTCTGTCGCAATAGCTTCATCGTATATTGGATCTCCTAATTACTTAAAATTTTATTTCTCATGAGGATGAGTTTGCCTATCATTATATCACCGGTGCTCTATAAACGATTAGCAGCGCTTCTTCCAGTTTCATTTCTAATAGTTGCAAATGATATATTTGAGTCTGATTTATCCGTCATCAGTGAATACTGCAATTTTATCCATAGTACTACTTAGAACTCCAGGAACTATATCATTTTATTGAATGCTGGTCGATTTTTTCAAACGCCGTAATTATCCTGAAAAATAACTTAATTTTGATCGACTCTATAGACTCGCAATATCAGCGAGTTCATATTATATTTAGTCTCGTAATTTGACAAATCAATGTCATCTTGTTTTTCTTGTATATATGATAGAAGAAGATTTTCCGTAAATATCAACCATTACATTTTAAGATATGTTTACAATTAAAAGGATGTGGCTACTTTGTTAATGATGCATGAGTATATGAGGTGGTTATGTTGACGTTCGACAAGTACATTAATTACTTCACGACAATATATTGGCGGATATGTCATTGTTTGTGTTGTGATGATGAATACCAGAGTGAAGTTTATATTGTGTTTACATATTTAAACAAATTCAATTGGTGGGGCCAACCCAAACGAATCGGAATACACGATTCCACGTAAAACAGTCGCGTTTGGCAACCAATGATTACAAGGTCTTGAAGTATCATCAAGATTAATAATACCTGTTTAAAATTGTCTTTCTGGTTTATTTTGGTACTTGCTAATGCATAAAATTACCTCTACAATTGTTATATTTAATTTTATTAGCAACATCAGGTAAATTAAAGTTAGACATTGGAATAATTAAGGAACTGTTCCTGGAAGTCTCAGACCTTTCATGTACCACGAGTGTGGAGCTCCTAGTAGTCTAAGAACATTTTAGCATTTTAAAATCCTTTTCAAATTGATTTCTTTAGTGCATATCCAGAAGCTATTCAAACATCCCCAACGCTAAGGCTTTTTTAACAGTTGGGACGGCAGCAGCTATTATTGCTGGTAAAGCGGCAAGAAATGGAAATAGAACACCTGCTGCAATTGTTACTTTAATGGAACTCGTTGAAAGATGGAAGTGAACTCCTTTATTTGATTCTCAAGCTTTGTTACAATGTTTGAACTGAATTTTAGTTTTAAAAAAGCAATATTTGTATGGACCACAGTTAGCAATTTCATTCGTCTTCAATGTTATTTTTCTTCCGCATTTAGTTACAAGATTTGATTGTTATTGTTTTGCATGACCAGGAGTCAAGGTGAACGTAAAGTGAAGGCATGACATTATATTATCTAATAAATTAAATACAATTTTGTGAAATCTAGTTCTGATATTTGTAAACCAGATTTTATAATTTCGTCACGTCCCATAATGACATCAAACGAAAACATCCACGCGCTACATAATTGTAATTAAGAGATCCATAATTGTGTTCATTTTTTTAAAAATATTACTTCAAATGGTTCTTGATGTCTGTTTATTCTAAAAGAAACATCAGAAACACCATGTTTATCAAATATCGTTGGATTACGTTATTTAGAGTCTAATTGTTTAACATTTTGAAAAGCAAAGGAGAAAGGCCTTGGTGAAGAAATACCTGTTTTATTTACCGCCTCGATACATATAATCGAGTAACTTTTGTTGTCCAGAGAGCGATGCGGCCATTACGGACATCCACAAAGAAAGTTAAAATAATAGCACTTTTCGGCAGCAGCAGCGCCACCTTATCACCAAATACGATCGTTATAATCGCATTTTCTTACAAGAGCAATTGCATGATTGGCTCCAAAATTATCATTGTCAAACATGATTGATGAATCAGGTAATCTAGTATAATCATCTGAATATCTTGCTAGACCAATATCGTTTTGAGAACGTTAACATTATCCTCAATTCTTCTGCATCAAGCACATTTGAATAACGCCATGATGCCATTATTCAGAAAACCATCCATATCAGCTACGTATTCTATATTAACAGAAACGTATGGTAAACGTTAACTATCTGCTTCAATAAATGCTTCAACGGGTATGAAATATCTATATGTATCCTGAACTTGAAGTTCCATACGTCAATGCTGATATTGCTGTCTTGCGTCATAATATTAATATTGATAATTGCGCACGGATTTATCTTTTTGAGCTGGAGGATCCATGTCTAATGCTGGATCAGATACACGTTCGAAAAATTTAATATAATTGTAATCGTCTAACACGAAGACCACTTCCCACTATCAGACTTATATTTATATTCTTTTCTGGTCCATGACGCAGTGAGTGTACAACTAACTGTTTAATTGTTTGGCTAATTTTATTACTTTTATAACATATGCAAACATCACTTCAGTGCTTGGTAATTTTACTGGAGGTGGTTTTCGTCGTATTAAACGTGCTAATATATCCTTGATTGCCGTAAACGCCCTACCGGCAACATTATTAATAGCACATGGAGCCTATCGCTAACCAAACTGATAACCTTCATTCCTAATTGTTTTGCAATCTGTATTGCTTTTAGAGCTAACTTTATAGTTGATCTGCGTCAGAATGGTTATTATTAGGACAAAACAAACCACTCCTAGATGAGTTGTTTCTTTCTTTCTTTTCTCATTCCGTAAACATGATTAACTCCTTTGTCTAACTTTTTTCCAAATTCCAAATCTTCCTTTTTTCACCTTATTGTTTGGAATGAGTAATGTCATTGTAATTTTGATACATATTTATCTCATCAATAAATGTAAAATGTTTTGGATCATTACCTTTGACCTTATCTGTTTGGTAATTTATTGTCATATCCTCTTGTACAAGGATTTACGACTTACGTGATTATTAACGTACTCAGGTATCAGAAGAAAAAAATATTTTATTATCATAACTACACATGACAAGTTCAGATAATCTTCCCTCTTCAGTATTTGTAATGTAGGAAACACTCGTATCTAGAAATTAATTTGTCTTTTGACATAGTTCTGGTTCTGTTGTACGGTCTTTTATTTCACTTATTTCAGCACAAGTTTGTTCAGTACCTTCAATTAAATCTTCTTCTTTGACAGAGGGTTGATCATTAGCTATTTCACCCTCAAGTTTCAATGACAGTTTGTTCTAATGTAAGACGAGGGTCATCTGTAGGTTCTACAACTCTCAGTCAGTAACAGATGTTAATGATTTAAATGATTATTCTGAACCCTCTGCATATTCTACCTAACACTTCTGACATTCTTGTTATTTTTGCCTGAGAGAACCACGAATAGAAGAAAATTCTTGTGTATTACTTCTAATTTTTATCGAGTTACTCTAGCCGTGTAACATATCATAATTTGTGCTATATTACTGATATTTAATAATGATATAAATATTAGCAACGAAAAAAGTTATACCTCAAAGAGACCTCATATAGGAGCATGAAAGCGCTACTACAAAATAAAAGAACAACGACAATGAAAGTACAAAGCAACTAACCTAATTAATGAAATTTTCGGTAGGTTAGAGACTTTAGTTTGGCGTTATTGACCTTATTTCTTTCATTTTCGTAGGAAATTTTTTTTCTTCAGTGATAACGTTTCAACAAAAGGGTGGGATAGCCTTCTCTACTGATATTTTGGAGAAGTATCTTCAAACTGGAATATATACCATAAAGAATTTAACGAAACTAATCAAAATGGAGAGAGAGAGAGAGAGAGAGAGAGAGAGAGAGAGAGAGAGAGAGAGAGAGAGAGAGAGAAAGAGAGAGAGAGAGACTGTAATTTCTACTTTTTTTAACAAATCACGACAATTACGTTTCCTTTTATGGTAACCTTTCACTAAGAAAGTTTGAATGAAATACACTATCATCTTATAAAATCAAATCCATAGGACACATCCAAGATTTAAGATTTCACCAGTGAACTGATCCCGAATGCGACTAAAATGTTCTCAGATAATAGTTCATCCTAATATGCTGTGTTGTATTTGACTATAAAATTGACATAATTTACGTGGGATCACCCAGGTTATGATTGATTTTGCGTTAGGTTATTTGTATTATATTTAGAAATTGCATAGATGTACCATTTCTTCTTACCACATCAACTATTGAACGGTCCTAGCACTGCTCGCGTTGTGAAACTGACAGTTTCGTTTTTATCTCCCTTAAACATTTGACATATACACTCACACTGACAGTCAGAAGTGTTGCAGTATTGAGTGGCATGGTTTTTGTGTGACCCCAGTTGTATGTCTGTTGATGTGAATATTTGCGTAAGAAGCGATTTGACCTCTAAAATACAAAGATATATGGCAAGCATGATTAGAATCAATAAAACGACAGTCAGCTGTAGTAAAAAATATATAAGTTTTGCGTCACGTCGGCGTAACTTTGAGTTTCATTCATCTTTTAAGACAAAGTTGGTATTCGTTTGTTGGGCGTGAAATAAAACAAAAATTTGAATAAACTTAAGCACTTTGCTATAGATAGCTACGGCTACAGACTAAACAACATAAATACCGTTACAACAACAGAATGCTTTAACTCGTCTATCAAACATAACCCCATCAAAAAAAAATCAAAGATTACCCATGACTAACTAATGGTCACTGAAACTATGTACAGTTTTACATTTATATTTCACGCTGTAGGTATAAGTAGTCTTTTAAATGTTATGAATGTTCGCTTTTGAGTCTATCAAATGAGGTAATATCTTGTGTGTACCAAACATAGTTTATCTGATGTGGATCAGGTCTCCTGGTTTTGTGGCATAAGAAGAGCGCGATGAATCAAGCTCACATATGTCGTCTTGGAAATATCTGGCAACTTTAGAACAATAAGTCGTCTGTTTCCTGTTGAAACTGGTAAGTTGGCTAATGTTTCCTAAATCATTGGGTATGTTGCACTCTCTCAGTCGCAAGAAATAAGTGACATAATCACTCATGTCGTATTACAAGTTTCGGCATGAAAGACAAAAATGTATACATAATCCTAAATTGCCTGGACTAACTGTTATAAATGTAATCAAATAATGCATACAGGTAAATACGACTCTCAGAAAATATTTACAGGTTAGTAGAATGTATTTTCATAATTGACTATTCATTGTTAGTATAAGCTTTGATAGCACGTGCTTGAATCATATCATTTCCTTACACACCTATTATTTTGTAACTTAAAAATATCTAGTTATAAAATTTTGTATTCTCATGTCTTCGATATATATTTTACTTGTTATATAATGATCAAGTATAGTTTTTGAGTCGTTTGAATGTGCCATCTTAAAAACTGTACGTTTAGAGAGAATGATTTACACAATGTGGCTGCCAGGCCCTACACTCTTGATGCGATAAAACGGCAAATTGCTTGTATGTTTGCTTTCCTGCGTAAAAGTACTTTTGCTGATCCCAGGTCATATAGAAAAACGGTTACAGAACACCTGGTACTATTTGTATGTAAAACCTGTGAACATGTCAATAAATGGTTGAACAATTAATAGAGTATATATGGGTTTGGTGGTCCATAACCGGTTAATAATGAAAAGAAAAAAATTAGTAATAAACTCTTTTGATAGCTTATCGTATCTGTAATTGTTTAACAATATAGACAACATTCTATTGATGCAATTTTACTATTTGTACAGGATTGACCTAGGAGTACTTAATAAAAAACGTTGCACATGATTCATTTGGTGCGGAATCAATAGCATGTTCCATGCACATGTAGATAA
Organism: Unio pictorum; assembly: GCA_030141615.1. Classification (NCBI taxonomy): domain Eukaryota; kingdom Metazoa; phylum Mollusca; class Bivalvia; order Unionida; family Unionidae; genus Unio; species Unio pictorum. The sequence continues at coordinate 169,171 of JARLTB010000340.1, forward strand.
TAAAAAACAATCCTCGGCTCATATTGTGTTCGCCACACAGAAGCTTGCACTAAGGATAGTTGTGCATGGAGAAATATAGGTCGGATCATTAGCACGAATAAATTGTTATTTATTGAATTTTAAATATGGTGATTTTACTATGTTTACTACCGGAGTTGAATCAGTACGGTGAGTCTTAGAGAGGATCAACTGTGTATATAATATTGTACTATGCCACGGTCAGGGTTTAAACAGTAGCGTCTGTGACTGTGCTCTTTTCGCAGAGGCACATTAGCTGTGGCGAAACGAAACAAAGTGGGATTGTCTGCGCTTCGATCTTGCAGTTTAATCCGAAACACGATTTTTTCAAAGTTTAAATTTCCAAATAAGAGCTTTTGGCGAGGGGCTTAATTCTTTCGGTTTGATTGATATGGCAATACTACAATATATCTATATTACTGAGAAATACTATTTTTTTCAACTATTCATTTTGAAAAATACAATATTAACTTTGGCTAAATGTTGTGGACGATTATTTTATAGTATAATAGGTTAATATATATATATATATATATATATATATATATATATATATATATATATATATATATATATATGTTTCAATCTACTCTTTATTACTATTTAATATATCTTGCATAGATATATTACCTTTCACTGTTTGTATATAATGCTCACTTGCAATATCATTATCGTGCCTCTTTGCAATTGTTTATATTTTCCTTTGCTTATCCAGAGTACACGAAATTAAATCAGTGTAAAACATAATAATGTTGAGTTCTATGCTATTGATCAAGACAATTAAGTAAATGTTTAGGCTTCAAACTCTAACAAAATGCAGTTTATCCAGTATATGTTTTTAGATTCTTGGTCCATTAATCCTAACAATTTTGAGTTGCAATTGTTTTTGCAGACAGTGTAATTATTGAAAATGATTCTCTTTACGGCAATATCGTATATATCGTTAAAGTCTAAAAAAATGATCAATCATCATTAAAAGTATTATAATATTTAACTAAAAGCCTTTTCTTTGTAAATAATGCACAGTTTGCTCCGTTTACCGTCCATTAAAAAGTAGCTTAGTTCATCTGAGTATTAGCAGAGTGTATTCCGTATGAATTATGCACTAGTTTGCATTTGATGTGCTCGGTTGGTGTTATCGTAGACTCACCATGTTATAATGATTGAATATAGCTTTACTCAATATATCATTGATAGTGTTGAGTGTATTTACCTCAGAGGTTACACTATAATAATAACAATAATAATAATAATAATAATAATAATTATAATAATAATAATAATAATAATAATGATGATGAGGACTTTGTATAGCGCCTATTGTTTAGAAACTCTAAGCACTTTACACCATCTATAATGATATGATTACACTACAGAAAAACAAATGATATAAACAATGAAATTGGAAAACATAAAAACATGCTGAAAACATATAAGGTACAAAACACTATTAGGTCTCTAAGTTTATCCCTGCAGTCGAGAAAGGTGAGTTTTGAGAGCACTCTTAAAAGGGACAACTGTGTCTTTGTGTCTAATTTTAATGGGCAATTCGTTCCACGTCGCCGGGCCCTTGTATGCAAAAAGAACGTTGTCCATACTACTTCGTTTTCACAGTGGGAACGATGAGTAAACGATTGTCAGAAGAAGAGCGTAAGTATTTTGATGGTGTATACACATGGGTCAGGCCGGATAGATATGTTGGACTGGAGTCTGTCAGTGAAACATAGCACAGAGAATAAATGTTGTGTTTGATTCTGTATCGAATTGATAGCCAGTGTAGGGTACAGAGCAGTGGTGAGGTGTGCTCTGATCTGATTATTACAACCGTGCTTCACCATTTGTTTGACTGCATTTTTTTTTGCTACAAAAGATAGAACAGTTGCACCGTACTCAGTAAAATCTAGACATATAGTAAATTAATACAGTAGTGACTGCAAACGCTAAACAAGCACCTGCACTTGATTTACCTCCAGAAAAAATTGTCATACCCATCAATGTCTATTTTAAAATTGTATATGCCGTTTTATAATTTTGTATATATTTAAGTAATGTTCCATGTCTTCAACTAAAACATTTTTTTTATTCATTATTGATATAAATCTAAAGTGATTTCCGTTTCTCAGTAGCGTAATCATCTACAATACTTTAGATACATTTTGAACTTCAGAGATAAGACATAAGTAATGGACTTATCATAATATTAGTATCGGCTGCTTCTGACTTATATTTATTCACTTAATACTTGCCTGTTTTACCAATGTGCTATATGGCCAACAGATGTACCCTGACTCTCAAATTGGAATAACCAATTGAATGGATTTTGTTTACTGCCATGCTAGTTATCGAATATATTTCAGTAATGAAATTCTAATATGAAATCTCTTCCACAAAAAGATACTTGAGTATAAGACTAATCCAAATGTCAACTGCACAGACTCATATATGCCTCCCCGTCGCAAAATGAGCCGGTAAATCTGGGTCTGTGAAGTTTGTTCAGTTTTGTTTCGTTAGTCTTGCAGTAAGTGCTGTATAATGTGGTAGATTAGGTGTATATATCTCATGCGACAAAACATGGATAATGGAAGCAAAATCTATGTTAGATGGAGTTTGGTACGTGATTTGTTGTGTCAGATGAAGCTAGCAATATCACCTCATCTGAAGGTTTAAGCGACAAGTTATTGAAAATGTATTGGCCTTTTTACTAATTTTTAAAAGAAATATATAAATAATGCGTCTCTCATGACCAACACATCTAAAAGCTTGGAAAAGTTTAATACATCAATCATTAGGTTACCTTTATTCTATTTTGTTGGATATTGCACTCTATGTCAGTCACAGTAAACAGGTGCGACATATTACTCTAGGCCGTCGTGGTCATTTTTTCACGATGAAAGACCAGTATGTATGGGATTCATATACACTCACAAGAGTAAGGTTTTTAAATATGATCAATTAATAAATAAAGGTACCATGCGACTGTCGTAATAATTATGCAGCTTCGTAGATTTTTTTTTTGTCTTAATTTTTTAACACCCCTGATAAGCATTATGTTGTGTTTTACACGCTGTAGTTATGTCCTTTTTACATCATGTGTTGTAAACGTTACAAGCTGGTTGTAATCAAGTCTCGAATTGTTCTGTCTTCATCTAGGCGATATGTTGCACCCAAACTTCCCTCTAAGCTTATGGTAGATGTGCGCGCAGTGTTCGCTGCACTGCGCAAGCGTTACGGAGACGAGCAAAATTTAACGTTGGATTGAGCAAAAATTGACAATTCAGCTGCGCGGGGATGCCTGAGCAGCTGCGCGCTCAGAGGGAACATTGATTGCACCAAGTCATTGCAACTCAGTATCTAACAGTGATTTGAATATTCCATCTTTACAAGTACACTTATTCTTTATCATGCCAAACGCAAGTCAGACAATACCGTACAAAAACAAATTGATTAGTGTTTGCCGGCCTGTGTAAACATGCTTGCGCCGAACCCTCGTTACATCCAACAGGTCATATAATCTCAGCTGTTATGTAAAGCAACGTTGTATTGTGCCACGTTCGAGAAAGTAGGGTTTACAGAAGAGCTCGGCTAAGACTAAGACAATTTGCAGAAGTTTAAATGATCAGTACTGTCTGCTTTTTCAGTACAATTCTAGACATCGTTTCATCAAATAATATGCACTGATACGTACTTCGTTCCTTCATGCTAATTAAAAGGTATAAAGAAACAACATCATCATGTGTTTGATCTAATATCCTGCTTTAGGCCTCTCGCACAGAGCTTTCTGGTTGCTCTGCAAACCGCGACGTGCGTATAAATCTAACACATATAAATCTAAACCGGAGACAAGATCGATACGCCTATCCTTTTAAAAATTTACTATTGCTCTTGCGAAATAAGATAAATAACCGGGTCAACTTCCTGGGTTTGTGGATATAATTCGGGGGCTTTCTTTGCCCAAACGCGTTCGTGTTGTCTGCGTGTGACTGATACTCTTTTCAGACTGACTTAGTGGGTGAGTATTTTTATTGTTTCATTTCTATCTTTTAGGTATATATATATATATATATATATATATATATATATATATATATATATATATATATATATATATATATATTCTTTTTTGTCTAATCAATTTTGTCATCTAACCATTCGTTGTAGTCCGGCAAGTAGGTTTACATTCATCTCATGTTCTTCTTTACTTTTCAATCTTCATTTTTCATTTTATCTTCTTTCTTTCTTTCTAAGTGAAATTGCTCTTTCCCTGTCAGGTTAATTATATCGTTTCACGTCGAGTAGTCTCTGTAGATGATGGTAATGTGTTTAGTTTCTTCGGCTCTTTTTGTTTCCGTTCTTCTTGTTGGTAATTGCTTTGTTCTTGTTTTAATTTCCATGTTCTGTGCTTTCTGTCGTGTTACGCTTTTGTTCTTGTTGTATCTCTGTCTCTTCGTTTTTGATTTTGTTATTTCTGTTTTACAATCTTTTTCTGTACCTAGTTTGCCTCCCGTCCTAGTTCTTGTTGATATTATATTTTAAATTGTTTAGGGCATTCCTTTTCTTGTTCTTGTTCCTACTGTTGTGTTTTGTTGCCCGTCTGTTGTTGTTGAGTTTGTTTTATTCTAGGTTGCTGTTGTTGTGATTCTTTCTGCTGTTGTTTGAAGCCTGGATTTTCTTCTTTTTGTTGTTAGATTTTTACTGATTTAGTTGTTGATGCTTTTCTGTCTGTTGCTGGTTTTTCTTTTTTTTAAAGATACTTGCAGTTGCATCTGGACTTTTTTGTTCTGTTCCTTGCTTGTCACCCGCTGAGTCTCTTCTTGATTTATCTGGTGTAAATATTGTTGTTGCTTCATCTGCTCTTCCTATTCGTTTGTGTTTTTAGACGTTTTCGCCCTTCACTACATTGGTATGTTCCGTTTGGTCATTTTCCCTTACCCCTGCTAGAATCTCGTAACTATTTGGGCATATGTGTGCTGTGTGGTCAGTTTCTTCACACATGTTACATGTTCTACACCCTTTGTCCCATGACGTGGTTAACAATCCGGTAAGATTAAAAGCATTTTTCATTCCTGGCGGTTTACTTTTCTCCATTTCAATCCCGTAGTATATGGAGGTCTGTGGGATTGTTGCTAGTCTAAATGAATCTACCTCTGTCCCAAATATTTTTTCAACACTTTCTACTGTTGTTTCAATGCGTATTTCCAAAGATATGTCCGATATGTTGAGCTCCCACGTTTGTTTAGTTATCTTCTTAAGGATTGGTGATGACCCCTTCATTAAAACGCTTTCCTCATCATGCTGAATTCGCTATGTGATATTATTGGCGAGTGTCCTCTTGGATGTAAAATGCAGCCATTTTAACCATTCATATTTATTGAATACGTTTTAACCAGTGTCACGTTGTAAGTAAAGAACACTAACCAGATTGCAACATGTATATGCTATACCTTGAGGCTAATATTTCTGCGTCATTAATTCTTACGAAGATCAGCCAACAAAGGTGTCAAAGTCAGTTGTGTTACACGGCCATATAATATGGTTCATAGATAAGTGTTGAATTCCTATGTTGGCCGCAAAGGAGCTTTAACTCTACCGTGACAGACTAAACGGCCATATAATATGGTTCATAGATAAGTGTTGAATTCCTATGTTGGCCGCAAAGGAGCTTTAACTCTACCGTGACAGACTGTCGGGAATGGGAAAATATCTGCTAATTATATAGACCCTGGATGAATCGATATCCACATGGAATTGAGCAAGTCGTGATCACCATTGGAATCGCAAGCTTAAATCTAGTATTGTGAAAACTAAACCTCGTTAGATGCTCCGCCATCTTGCGGAAAGTTATAAGCTACTCCGACGTCATTCGAAATTGGCGGGAAACTTTGTTATCCTGGGAATTTCAAAGAACTTTCGGACAGGCCAGTGACCTATTTGCTTGCTTGTTGGAATACATTACGGCAAGGTAATTTGTAATTTAATTATGTGAAGTATGTACACTTCATTGCTAGAATCGTTAGTACGTAGAGTTACCAGTTGTAGAGTTTGATTCTTTTGTAGTGTTTGCTTGTTACCCGCCAAATTATGGGCGGCTTCCTTGGAGTATTGCTATATTGCTCAGCAAAATGTAAAGGTATAACTTTATCGGCTGATTTCCTGCTCACCATGCTATAGGGATCTTGCAGATCGTCCTTGAAATTTCAGTGAAAAGGTGATTCTCAAAATTATTCGGGCGCACCCTTTCGATGGACTGCTGCCAAATCATCGCGTTCCTTTCTATCTTGCATTAATATAGAATGATGCTTAAGTTCATGCAAAGTGAAACCAGTCAACTAGAATGCATCATGTCATATTCATGAATATGCTAGTCTTTGAATAGTTACGTTCAAACGGACAGGAAGAAAGATTTTGTATTTTATTAACGAGAAGCATAACCTCTAAATCTGCATTACTACAGTTTGCCTAGCAAGGTATACTAAATGGTGTTAAGCGCCCGTCTTATGCATTATAGCATATGTACAAGAACATGTCGCATTCATGCTGATAATATCCTCTTGCAAATATAATATCTTCCTTTGCTTTACGCGTTACACTTATTGTTATTACATTTCCTAATCACAGTTTTTTCAGGTAGAAAATTGATCCTTTAAAGTGATGGTCTTACGTATATTCCCGTTAAACTAATGACTAATCATACTATAACGTCTACATTTAATACTAACATTCTAAAGCAAAAAACAATAAACTTAAATTCAGTGTTCATAACATATATATCAACATATCCCATCCTTATGTCGTTATCAAATTCGTAAAATGGAGTCTTATTAATAGATTATAGGTAGGCATACCTTCATTTCCAATAATCCACACAGTGTGCAATTCATTACAGTGGAGCGCATATGTGTTTGGATTTTTATCGTATCTTTAACAATGTTTTCGTCATATCTGCGGTGATATTGTTTATTTTGAAGTCTAGCACTGGGGCATCATGTATCATCATGTCTCACCCAATCACATTATCCTGACACCCGATCGACGAGTCATAGGACTAACCCCTTAATGTTGAGAGCCAAGCTAGGCTGCGGCATGTACCATTTGTATCGTGTGACTCAGCAGGGGTGATACCCATAGACAGTGGGACTTTGCTGATTCGCAATGTTAATCTACAACGGTAGAACCAATTCTGACTGATCTCTTGCAGTTTAATGCATTCTGGTAAACTAATCAAATTATGAATATCTTATAATTGTTATAGTTGTTAATTGGCCGATACATGAAGGTAGATTTTAGTATGAAATGAAACATAATATAAACATCAACTTTATCTGTGCAGGCATTACCAATCTGTGATGATTACATATAAATCGAAAACATTAGATACATCTAATGACCCTTCATGTCTCAACCATATGTTAACCGTGTTCTTTTTTAATTATTTACACCCTAATCAGCGATTTTCAAACACATATAGTCACGTTGTTTGATGTTCATTTGTCAACCATATGTTATTTCAAGTGTGGACGATTTGATCACCGTGTGCTTATTTAATTATTTACACCCTAATCAGAGCACACATCTATGGTCACACTGTTTGATCTTTCTCCACATACAATATCACATAATCAACTTATAGTATTAAGAATTAGGCCACCAGATATTGGTACATTAACACACCTCCAAATTTGCGATGGCGAATTATGTAATCCGACTGATCTTATTTTCATTTAAAATTTTTCAGATCTTCTTATTTTCGGACAGATTGTTTCACTAATTATGGAGACAGGTTGTGTCATAAATCCGCACAAACTTTCTCAATTTTGATTTCCGGATCCGTTAGGAGTATTTATATCTTAAGGGAGCACATTAACATTTAAGAATTCAATTCTTGTTGATAGGTGCCCGTACAGCGAGGTTTTCGGATTAATAATAATAATAATAATAATAATAATAATAATAATAATAATGATAATGATAATAATAATAATAATAATAATAATTTTACTAATAATGACATTATTATTATTATTATTATTATTATTATTATTATTATTATTATTATTATTATTATTACTTTTATTTCCTTTACTATATTATGGCTGGTATCGGCGTTGTGAGCTATTCAAATGGTCGCTGCTTGTTATTTATATTTTCATCTGGGATTTTGAAAATATATTTAGACCTTTTCATAATAATATTATTTATGTTTCCTTTTCCTGTCGGGTTGGGTGGGTGGTAACCGTCAGACATATGGCCCCCTTCCCCCCCTCCAAAAAAAACCCAAAGTATTTTGATATGTTCATGTTTCCCTCAAATGCATGTTGCATTGTATTACTTTTCTTTCAAGAAGGACCATTGAGCAATAATTCAGTTAAATATAATGTTGTTTGGTTTTTTTTTCGGGGTGTGTGTGTAGGAGGTATGTGTTATCCCTATTGTATTATAAAGGGTTGTTCCTCCGATCTCTGTTTCAATTTCCGAGTCGGAATCCTTCGCGTCTATATTCAAGTGATCTTTGCTAAGATCTCCAAAGTCCTATGTTTGCTATATTTATATGTATGCTATAGGGTCTGATTGCGATTGATGTTTATGCTTGAGCATTATTTATATCAATGTTTTCACCATGTGCAGTTATCTATCATTGGATATTATTTAATTAAAATACTTGAATAATAAATTAAAGATGATTTGCTTTCGAGATAGAGTTTTTTCTCTACATCCGTTTTTGATCTATCTATATATTCGATAAGAAACAGTGGTACATTCAAACATAGGAAAAAAAGACTTGTTTTATGTGCGTGTGCTGTTACTGTGTCGTTTCTCGTATTTTTACACTATTGTTTTATTTATGTTCAGCTCGAATAGTGCAATTATTTTTATTTCTTTACTCATGTGTTTTCTTTTCGCAAGATCACACCCTCATATGTCGCCAAAGTGCGCTATTTACTGAAGACATGATATACATTCTGTTGAGGTGAAGCCTCCGAAGGCGCCAGCCATCTGGCTCCCATAAACTGAGAAGGCAGCCCCCGTACATGCCCTTTCCGCACATTTAACCTTTTCTTCTGATTCCACTGGTGCATAACATTTTAAAACAGTACAGAGGAACCCAAAGAGAAAAATGCCCGAGTCGGTTAGTTCTCTTCGGAAATAAGAGGGGGTTAATAATTTCCTATATCCTCGATGTTTTTTGTACTGTTTGTTGATTTCGTATGGCAAGGGTTTCCTGGAACTCGTTCGCAAGCCTGTTCACTTTGTGTGACCCCATGTAAATTAGCCTATGGATGTCATATGATCGGTACTTCTTCTAGCGCTAACGTATCCTGTTACGACCTGCAAAAACACTGAAAGTAGATTGGATTAGTTAATATATTAGTTGATGAGTAGGAAAGGTTTAACTTTTTAGCTAGCAACCATTTATATCTCCAACATTTAGAAGATTTCTAGTTGACCCATGACCTTAATCAAGTTCACAGTTTACCTGAGATATTATTTAATATACAACATAATACATAAATCATATTTAATTTAATTGTTGAAAAGTGAAGGAAAAACACTTGTTGGGTTTCTTACTAATTTGTTACTTACCGCTTTTCGCAGGTGACTAATACAATATTTCCCTCCTCCGAATGATCACCATTGTTTAAATCGACTGGTTTTACTTACACATCATTGGTTAGGGTATGCATATAGCGATGAAAAACCAATAGCAATCTGCAAAACCTTTTCTCTGTTATGAAATGTATAACATGCAGCCTGAGGTTTCAGATTGATTTAAAAACTAGGTTTCCTTATTTCCTCCGATTTCGGTCCTCTTTATGTGGAGTCATTGTACTTTTATCTGTACTTGAATATGTTGGTCTTGACAACTTTAACATTAGATTCGCAATGACACACCTAAGTATCGCAAACAGCTTTCCTAACTGTATAATTAAATCCGTCAATCTTACTTATCTCAGATTTTACACTATATATGTATTTCAAAACAGACATTTGTTTGAACGTGTTTGTTACAAACAGTAAAAATAGTGAGGTTTATATTACAATATTGTAACCTTACTTGCAGCTTTAAACTAACAACTGCAAGACCGTTTCCACTGTTAATGTTCGTCATACCCTGCTACAATGTTAATGTTGAATATGACATGGCATACATTTTCTTTCATATATTTAATGTTCAATGACTTCATCTGAAACAATCCTTCTTTCGCTAATTTTGTAGAGTTGTTGTATTATACAATGTTTCAGATACACGTAGAATTTCAAACGTATTAACATTTGTTACGCAATTATCATAATTGCTCTCATTTACCAAACCATGTGCATCTTTTAATCGACGTGCTATCTAACTCTTATATAGAAGATGACTGAAAATGGGAATAACCGATAGAGACGTTTGATATATCCATATTAGCTATGGAATCTGTTTTAATAATAAAGGTGCAATATTAAAATTTCCTATTCTAAATCAGACAAACTACCGCAATAGCTGAATTTATTCCTGTATGGCATATTCTCAATGAAGTTGGTCTTTACACTTTTAATTTGTAATGAAACTTTATTAATTGATATCATTAGACATCGTCTTTGTTCCATTAGAAAATGCGTGAAGCTCAATATGTATGTTTATCTAATTCAACTGGTGGTTGTTTTAGGGTTGATTAGCTCTCCATATATATATATATATATATATATATATATATATATATATATATATATATATATATATATATATATATATATATATATATATATTCGCTCAAAAGTAAAAGAAAGTCGTTGTGGATATTGTATTTGAAGACCTGAAAAGCTGTGATGACTAAGCTAATATTCGAGCTGATAGCCTATGAATGACGACGTGTCGACATTGTAGAGATCATTGATAAAATAAGTGTAGATAATATATGCAACAATTTACAAGTTACGCTATTTCTACAGTAGGCAATAACACTTATTGATAAGAAGGAAGGGAAACATTCTGTGCGATTTCAACATACATTCAAGACTTTTGTTTGAGATTTTAGTTAACATTTAGTTAATGCTTAAGCGATACAATATTTGCTGGACTTCAGAAATTATGTACATTCAAATGAACTCAACTACTCTCGCGCAAAGCTTATGATAATTTAAGGTGTTACAGAAAGCTGTATTTACTTATCACAAAAACACATGGTAGTAATAAAAAATATTACTGGAGTAAATTACGAAAAGTTTGGTAAAACAAACAATTAGGGGCTTACATTTTGACATCCATTTTAGCCACAAGGTCAGCATACATGAGACATATCATAGTATGCAAATGAAGATCGTACCTATAAATAATGCTGTGGCATTAAATTAATGAAAAATACAACTGTTTCTGTCTCTTATTTGGGAATTTCCGCAATGACCGAAACTACATATTTGCGACGGTAAAACAGTCACCCAAAACATAATTCCTGCATCTATCTATCCACCCATCCATCCATCTATCCATCCATTCATCTGTCCGTCCGTATGTCCGTCTGTCTGTGTATAGGTCTGTCTTTCTGTTTGTATGTCTGTCAATCTATCTATATATCTATCATCTATCTATCTGAACATGTATGTGTGTTTATTTGTGTGTGTTTGTGTGTCTGTGTGTGTGTTTGTGTGTTTGTGTGTATATACATTATTGTGATATGAACATTAGTGAGTATATCATTAATTCAGGTATGTGAATAGCACGACTTTAAGGAAGTATTTCATGAATTAGTTGCCTTTACCGGCATTGGTACTTTAAGTGTAGAGGACACATCTGGAGTTTGCGAGGTCCTGCGTTTGTCATCTCTGGGAAGATCACTTAAAAATGTACGAAATATGTATTATATAGCTGTTCACTGGAAGTTAATAACACAACCCAAAATTAGGTAGGTCTAATTTCAAAACATTCTTTTATTAATTTATTATCGTTCTAGTTGTGCATATTTAAGAATGCCATTAACTGCTGTTGGTTTTTGTTTTTATTCTTGCGACTATCTTTTAACGTGATAAATGTTTCTAAACGTTAAGATTTTCAGATTTATTACATTATTTTTTATTTCACTCTGCCACAGCTATGCTTATCAATCGATGATATCCTTCAAAACGATCACATACCTATAACTGCTCCAATCGAGGATTCAACACTCGTCCTATAAAATGAAGAACACTATATAACAACCAACCTGTTTCTAATTTACAGGCAACATGGATTCAATCACTGTCCTGATTATAGCTATTCTTCCTCTGAGTGCCAAGGGTTTCGTACTCAATGGTAAGTTAAGTGTTAACAAATGTTTCTGTGCTTGGGTAACATAAAAACTCAAATTTTTGAAAATCTTTATATAAAAGCTAAGGATTTCTTATTCCTATTTCACAATTATAGCTCTGTCTTTCTCTCCCTGTCTCTCTCTCTCTCTCTCTCTCTCTCTCTCTCTCTCTCTCTCTCTCTCTCTCTCTCTACATACATACATACATACATACATACATACATACATACATACATACATACATACATACATACATACATACATACATACATACATATCTCATAAACAACATCGACACGTAGACTATGTGACTGAGTTCGCTTTATTGCTTCATCAGACTCAGTTCAAACTGTTACGTCATTAAATATAACCAATATGACACAAACAAGATGACGTCCTAGCTCACATTTTAAACCTAATATTCTCCATTTTTAACGAATAATCGACATTGAATTAAGGATATATAGCAGCGACCAATGACATTTTAGTACATAAACATACATAAAACTGTGTCTTAATGATATGTATATCTCTATTGATAAATATCTAAAACATTTCATAAATAAATAGAGATAAAGAGTTGTAGTACTATTTTTGTTCTGCACATTTAAAATGCACATGTTTTAAAATGTTCAATGTATATAGTATAGTGTTTTGGAATTTAGTTCGAGTACATTCATACCATATTAGCACGGAAATTAACTTCATCAGTGTCCAAAAGAGACGTGCAGTAATTAAAAATATCACACGCAAAAAAAACAACCAAGAAATGAAAATAAAATACAAAAAGCATCGCCAACAGCAAAACTAACCTGTCAACCAATTCTCAACGAAGGAAACAATAGATCCATTCAAAGCAGTTCCAAAAGCGTTAAAACAAATATCTTGATAGCACCAGGCACCGAAAAGGCAACTTTTGCAGATGCAGTGAAAAATGGGGCGAAGAAAATTACTCAGGATTTCAGCAACACCAGCATAATCATAATATCAACTATACAAATACTAATTTGAACCCTAAAAGATATTGAAGACAACTCAAACAGAAGAAAGACTAGGAGATTTATTAGAATACAAAACATGAAGAGATGGCAACAATATAATAATAATTCCTATAATACGTCTGAAGAAATTTAAGAAATAAAATGTATTAATAAAATTGCTATACACATTTTCTCCATATATGATGACCTAGATATATTTCCAAATAAAATACTTACAACTCAGCTTTATATTTTACCAAAAAATACATAAAACGGCTGATAAATCACTACATTTAGGATATTCAGGTAGAACCATTATTTCATTATTTAACTCAATTACGAATACTATATCTCATTATTTTGATCATATTTTACAACCACTAATGAAATAACTACTTTCATATGTCAAAGATACTTTTGATTTCTTTATGAAATTGAAATCTTTACCGAAATTAAGCGAAAATTATTTTCTAGTTACCCTTCATGTGGTTTCACTCTACACGAGTATCAAAGCGAGTCCATATTATTTTGAAGGCAATACCTGTAAACTATCAAAGAAACATGTTTGTGATTTGATACAACTTGTGCTTGAAAAAAACATTTATCCAATTTAGTAATATAAAATATCTCCAAACATTGGGAACATCAATGGATATTCATATAGCACCTTCTTATGCATCTTTATTTATGGGGAAATTAGAGAATGATTTTCAAAATAAATGCTTCCTAAAACCAGATGTTTGGTTAAGATTTTTTGACCATATCATTATAATTTGGAGACATGTTGATGACCTTCATTAATGAATAGACTGTTTAAACAAATAAACAGTATATTTGTTTATTTTCCAATTTATTTTAAACATTGAATATGTCTAAAACTAAAATTTATCTTTTGGACGATGATATCATGAAAAATGATAATAATGACAGCACTAATAAAATTCATGTTAAAAACAAGAATATTCTTCAGTATGTTTAATTGTGTTCATCTCATCCTAAACATTGTTAAAACAGGATAACATTACAGTCAAGCAAAAAGATATAGAATAATTATTTCTGATGAGACTGTTTTTAAATCATCCTTAATATAGTTTTGATTTATTCTTTTATTATGTTCCTTTGTTACTGAAAGTACTTTTTTGAATAGCAAGACTACTTAACAAACATTTAACATGCCTTGTGATACCAGGTGTGCTACATCAAATGTTATTATGAACGTACATAGATCCGACATAAGAAATTATATCGATCAATCATCACATGTTGCCGGACATTTTGAAAAAGAGTTTCAATTCTGTATAAGAAAAACCTATTGTTATAGCTGATTCTGAGATGAAATGTCTGCTAAAGGACGCATTGGACTCAATGTCTTAATACGATATATCCCAAAAGTCAAACTTCCAAAACGCTACACGACATTCATTAATGTGTTAATTTTTTTTAATGTGCATTTTAAATTTGCATAAAACAAATAGTAATAAAACTGTTATATATATATATATATATATATATATATATATATATATATATATATATATATATATATATATATATATATATATGCATATAAATATATATATATATATATATATATATATATATATATATATATATATATATATATATATATATATATATGTGTGTGTGTGTGTGTGTGTGTGTGTGTGTGTGTGTGTGTGTGTGTGTGCGTGCATGTGTGTTGTATTACCGTAAAGTCATTATTAAACATGTCGTGTGTTTTATTTCAAATTGGTTTTAAATTTATCATAAATATTTTCATCTCTATATATTTCTTCATATCTTTCAGACGCTAAATGGGACAGTCTCAGAGGTAATGAATAAAGTATTCGAATGTTGAATAATATAGCGTTTAAGAAACATACATCGTTATATTGTTAGGCAGGCATTAAAGTGTTAATTAACCTAACATATGTTCTAAGCGATTCTGGTTGGGATTTTTTTTATTAAACTGTTTTCTTTTTCATTTTGAATTATTTTCTGGGATTCATTAAATTATTGAATAGTACATTTATGATATTAGCTACAAACAACGTTCGTAACATTATCGATTCTCTAGATATACCAAAATATTCGGCGTAAAGTCAGGTATTATTATTTTTGATTATTCTAACGACAACTTAGTATGCTACTACCTTGGATCAACATAATCATTTCATTATTTTTTTTTAGTAACTTGGGGAATGGATCCATTCGACCCAAACAACTTCGTCTCCATGCCAAGAACAGAACAAGACGCCATGTCAGAGGGATGGGTCATGAAGTCGGACTGCAATGGTAGGCAAAATACAAATACTGGAAACGGAAACAATTTCATACATGTGTGTCCCCTATTTATTTGGGTAAGATTGTATTCATGTACACGTATTATAGATGCCCTAATTACATGTACAAACTGTTAAACACTGTCAAGACAGATAAATATAGATAATTCCTAATTTATAGAAATCACCTTTTGACTCTCACTACATGCAACACGTTAAGTATTTAAAGGATCGATATATTAAGAGAGGTCTCTTTCGACTTTAATATGATATGTAATGTTTCATCCTGATTGTACTAATGATTTTCTGGCTTCATGTCTGTTTTTGAAACATTGTTTTGTCAAATCAAAATTCAGTTTATGCATTTGAGGCGATATTGTGATGTGTATAACAATTATAATCTGGCTTGGAATAATTTTATACAACTTTTATCACCATATTGGTTATAACAAAAATGAACATTTTGTATCCACTTCGCTTAAAGCTCAACTGAGAGCAAAACATTTTGGAAATACTCAACTTGTATATTCAGTAACATATATGTATACCATTTGAGTAGACGCTGCTGGTTGTTGTGTGCATGCAGAACATGGATAATTGGATAATTGTATACTGTTAAATGAACTTAAACCCTTTGTAAACTACGCATTTTCAGCTGGGAGACACTTCAATGGCAAGAGATATTGGAAGGACGACGACCCTTCCGTCATGTTACTATACGATGTCAATGGTTATATAGCTGGGATACAGATTGGGGTAAGCGTAGGTCGTCGGCAACTCACATGTACGAGTATTTTCAAATGCGTGAGTTGCCCATTTCTCTCTCTCTCTCTTTCTCTCTCTCTCTCTCTCTCTCTCTCTCTCTCTCTCTCTCTCTCTCTATATATATATATATATATATATATATATATATATATATATATATATATATATATATATATATATATCAGGAATGTGCTAACTAGGGCACATGGGTTATATGTCGATCCAATGTATGCCTAGTTCTACACGTGAGAAAATATAAACATAAATTTATTTGATATTTTTACAGCATTATCACATTTAGTCTATGGATGCCATATTTTCACAATAAATCAACATATCTTTCATAACCTTTAATCTTAACTTTTATCAGGTATAATTTGGAAAACGTTATATGGTAGGAAACAGTTCGATATTGTGCTACACAAAATACCTACAGGTTACAGTACTATAGAAACGTGCATGGAAATGTCAAAGTATGGCTTTCCTGGAAATTGATATTTTCTCTCCTGGAAATATAGCATGTTTTGCTATCATTAGTATATTTACACGCTACATGGAAATAATTTTTGTGTGTTGAATAGCATGGGGACTGATTAAGGAACCACTCTGGTTTATAAGTTCACGGGGTTTACATATGCAATCGTATTTGTTTCCACTGAGGGAAGGGATTGTGTATATTCGACAAAGTTATAAGACATAACATCAGTTTGGTTTTTGCCCACTTTGCAGTAGCACCTGAGAGATTTGTTTCCTGTGTGGACAGTAAGTATGAACAAGCCGGTGTGGGTGTGTGGGTGTGTGTGTGTGAAAATGTTTTGAATGGTACTATCAATATTTGAGAGACCATAAATTGCTTTATGAGCGAGTTACTTTTGTTATATATTTGTTAATATTTTTGTTCTTGGATTTATAACATCTCGGTCTGGCACAGTATAAAACATCACGCGTTTTATTTCCAAAGCAATTCCGCTCGAGTAGACACCTAGATGGATACGACTGGTCTGACAAAACCGGAATGAGAAAAAGTAAGGTTGTCAAAATAGACTTCTCTGTCGCCTGGGTGATGAAGTTTGCATTTGTATTATGGAAGAGAAACGAGGTGCTATTTTAAAGCGCTGTCATAGTTGTGCAACCTATTTCAATAAAATACAATCTGCTGCTTTTCATTGCATGACGATAGTGCTTGAAGTTACATTTTCATTTAGATTTAAAAACAAATATCCTAAATTATAACCATAAGGTATGATGTGCTCTCATATCACAAACTGCTAGCTCATCGAGGCAATTTTTTATTCGGATATCAGAGGTAAACATTAAAATACAATCAATCCTATTAATATTTTACGTTTATTTTTATATATTCGGTGACTCATCAATTGTACTGTTTTCAGGAGCTGCTGTTGTCAATTATGGAATACCCCTTTTTCGCAATTTTAATAACTGCTAAATGATATTGCAATTTATACTAATTCAGGCCAATTTTCGAAATGTATTGTCATACCTAGATAATATTTTGTTTAGTTTAGATTGTAAGTTAAATATTAGGATCATTATCTTGATTGTAGTCAATCTGCCGATGCTTTAGAGGTTTCTATTATCAATTTTGAAACATATTAGTCTTGAAATGAACGTTTGCCATTTATATTAGCTTTTATTATGTGTCTTCGTTTTTAATATAATCTTGTTTAATTAAACTTATTTCTTTGTTATTTGCAATACAAAGCAGTCTTTTGTATTGTGTGTTTATTATTTGAATTTGGGTGAAATTATTGATTCAGACTAATTATGCACTGAAAATACAAAGAACTCATAAATTATTCTTCATCAGAGGCATTAACTGGGAATTATTGGGATTTCAAACACGGCCATATTCTACTATTGTATTATGACCTACGATAGGAGTTTTGCCTCATTGCGACGTCATAGTCACATCGAGACCCTCTGGCATGACTTTTTTTTTCAAGCACCGCTTGGAGTTAATATAACTTTATACATTATTACTTGTGATACAATTTGCTAGACTATTATGAATTTTATTCGTAGTACTGAAAGTTCTTTTAAATGATCATTTTGTCTTCATGGGAAAATGGATTTATTAAATTTAATGACCCATTTTACTCTGTTTTCTATAAATTAGTATACGACCAGAGTGTTTTACTCCTTACTGGTCTGAATGAATCATGGTTAAAGAGCTCCATCACTTAAATAAATTATGTAAAATTGAGGTGACAAGAAAGAGATTTAGCGGTATTGATACTTGTATCAAAGCAATAAAACCATTTACCCACTTGGACACATTTCTGTCCAGATGGCATAAAACCCATCCGAACATATCCAGTACGACTATAAATAAATATCTGGTTTTTTATGTTCTTGTACTGGCTAGTATTAATTAAATTCTAGAATGATTTGTATACCAATCTTTGTTCGAAAATACTTTTTATCCATCTGGCGGTATTTCAATCACTTGACAGACTCCGATCCTTGTCACGTAAGAATATATAACCTATACCTGTTAAGAAAATGAATATTTCAATCCATTTTCCAGTGGATCATGGTTCATCCACTTCTTTAATATATCCCACACTGCATCACTCATTTTCTAGAATATCATCCCAGTTCGATCCTACCAATCTTGTAAATATGTTGCCTTGTAGTGTTTTTGTTTCTTGATCCACTTCAGTTCCTAATAGATATATAGGAAAGTAAAACTAAATTGCTAATAGAGCTGCAGTCGCAGTTTATCATTTACATATATAACATGTACATTTATTCGGTTTTAAGTATTGCTGTGTTCAGTTGTAGTGATACATTTTACAGATATAACGCACATTTCATAGATTGTTTACAAACTCTGTTTCAATTGTCATAAATGAGACAATTTTTCCCAGGAACATGTCAGAAGTTTTCAGGAATTTGAACTAATACAAAATACATTGTATATGACTTTCTTATATACCAATGATGTACATATATTGTTATTGATGAGTTCCGATTTCCGTCCGTATCTACTGGCAAATAATATCACATTAAACAGTAATTCATTTAGCAAGTTTGCTCAGGATCCCAAGGCATGTGTTTATGCTCTGTATATGCAGGCCTTACATTCTTGTAGATAGGTGAAAGAGACCTAAACAATGGAAAGGAACTAATTAAGGTAGGGACAAAAGAATATCTTTGTCTCTGATTCAGAGACGTATTCCCATTATATAAAATATTGCATGTAAACAATTACTACATAGAGGAAATTATTTCACGTACATGGTAAATATACTATGAGATCAATTTCCAGATGGCAAGTCTTTCATATAAAGGAAGAGTATCATGAAGTATTAAACTATTGCAAATATAACGTGATTCACTCTTAAATTCGCATGTTGTTGAACAGCTGTAACAGATTAAACTGTAATCAACATAATTAGTAAATCGGTAGACATAATTAAATTAAGACTTGAATACGAAGGTTCAAAGTGCTATCTACTTTAGATTACAAAAGATGTGAAAACCTGGAGTGGTGAGGATTACCCATTTCAACAGCAAATCAACACTCCGTTCGTGGATGACGGTGACTTATACGTCATCACAGCGTATTTTACAGATCCTGGTAGGTTACCGTTTTCCTATGCCTTGTCGTTTGGTTATATGGATCCCTACATTTTTAAATTTGTTTTAAGCACGTTTGCATTGTAATATTTAAACTGCAATATGCTACGAAGCAAACATTTACTATAAAAATATCTTACATTCTAAGGGTATGATTATTTTAAGAAAGTATTAACGACAATGAAAATATGGTCGCGTATGCAACATTTCGAATGGATCCTCTATGCACAAACTATCACCAATTATTTCAGTCAAGGAATTGTGTAAGCATATTCTCTTGGATGTATTTAATTATTTTAAACTTATATTGCCTTTCTTGTTGGTACTAGATCAGGTCCAGAGTGTTATACATTAAGATTTTTATATCTGATTTACCCATGTATTTTTCTCAACATCTTCAACATCCAATAGTGAACAGTCTCAACATAATTCATCCTAGTAATTACGAACAACTTTGTACTGCAGGGGAGAACTTTTGTCAGGATATTAATCAGCCATGTTCTGCTTTATAGTGAAAAAACATGCATAGGAAAGTAATACATACGTTTAGAATTACCAGTTTTAAGCGATTGTATTTATGAATATTTATTTCGTTTATTATTTTCTCTCCTAATGAACTTGAGGAGATATTAACACAAATGCAGTTTATAACCGAGATATTGTAAAGTCTCTTTTGAAAGAAATCAAGGAACTAACCAGAATATTGTACTGATCAGGATCTAATGAGGATATTGCAGTGATTTTACTAAACAAATTTAGGATATAATCAAAATCTAGCTATGTCATTGCACATACATATTAGATCAATCAAGTAAAAAAAACAATCACTATTTAGAATCCTGTCTGAATGTTTTATTAACTGTATGCTTAAGTGGAGCGCATTTGAAATCTCGCAGCTTAAATGGAATAACATGAAATACGTTGTATACCTATTTGAATTATTACCAATGTCTTTATACTGTCCTAAAAACAAAACTGCTTTTTAGGTACTAAATTAACACGCCTTGATTCATTATTGTACGTTTGAACAAAAACCGGATGAATGTTTAGGTGAGAGTATATTTAGATCGGAACGAACCGTGTAATAGGACTAAGTGTTAAATTAAAATGTACGGAGTTTCATTATTTTCCTCCGTCTCGAAGTTATCGACGAGATTTTCTATCAGATGATTGTCATACTGATTTGTGTTACGATCCAAACATTGTTTTTGGTTTCTGATAGTATTACAATAAAAATACAAGCAAAGGCTTTTAACTTGTTAACAATATATTTTGTTAATTTTGAGAACTTCGATTTAGCTTTGATATTGTTGTGTATTCCAAATGAGAAAAAAAGCAAAATTGATAAAAACTGTTTAATTTAATATCTAGTATGTTTACGGTCAGGGACGAAGACAGGGATATGGGAAACTGGTGATAATATCCCGGGGCCCAGTTTATAAGGGGGCAAAGGTAGAGCAACACGTTTTAATTTTATAAAATAATTTGTTTCTTATTCAGAAACTATGATAGGCTTGAGTGTTTCTTAAATTGTTCCGGTTCTAATTCGGAAAATGTTACATTGTAAACCGTAGTGATATAGAATAATGATTACAAATCCACAAGGTGTGTAATGGCTGTGAAGTAATTTTTTAATTCACGACTATCATTGAAATATATATTGTTTGTCCAGGAAGCATGGCAATATACTATATTTAAATCTTGTGAAATAGCGTGTTGAGTGGTGAATGAACCAAACTAATTGGCAAATGCCAAATATTGAATATGCAATTGTATTTTTTTATTTTGATTCAAATAAGGAGGATTGGTGGTCTTGGACAATTGCTTGATGCTACTACTGTAGTTGGGAGTAACGCCATTTTCAGTACATGATACGCTATACATGCGGTCACTATAACTGGTGGAGGATGTACCCGATAAAAACACCAGCAATAGCTACCGAAAAACGGGAAGATCTTGATATGCATTTATTAGGACAGCATTTTTAGTAAAAATAATAAGAAAACTCGACCCCTCATTGGTCGAGCCCGGGATTTCAATCCACGAAGTCAGAGGCGAGACAGCATTGATCCGTTGCTGTTCGTACTTTAGTCCACTCCGATACTCGATGCCTCATACACGATTTACGATTGCATATCTGCCAAATATATAGTTCTGGTTGTTGCAGCGTTTGCAGTAGCTTTTTGAGGGAGTGGTATATTTTGGTATAGTATATGCTTTTATATATGAGCTCCTCATGTTCTTGTTGTAAGGCTTATCGTCAGGTTCAACACAATATAGGTTATATATGGTGGCCAGTATCAATGGTAGAGGAAGAACCGTTAAGAAAACCCACAAAACAACGACCCACGAGAATCTACTGGTATGCTTTCTCACATACCCACATTTGCCGAATCTAATAGTCGAACCCACGTTGACAGAGTGGAGATGGCAATGATTCGTAACGGTGAGCGTTTTAAACCACTCGGCAACTCGAGGTCCCCTGGATGAGCTATAAGTAATAGTTCGAATTAGTGCACATGTATGATTGACTCTCAAAATGTTTTCCTAGTGTGTTGTCTGTCAAGGTTATATACATCTTAAGATATTTAGAAACATGCATTCTAAATCTATCAGGCATTAAAAGCAACAATACGGTTAGTTGTTTCGAATAGTAGAGAAACGGCTTGTACATTCAGACGAATGTAACAAAGGTTATTTTTAATTTTAACAACTCGCTAGATTTCTTTATAGTAGAAAATACAGGTGCAGAACAAATGTGGCAATACTCGGAAAAAAGACTTGCTTATGTCATACTTACCCATGACTGAAGTAATATGTATATTTTTGCAGCTACAGTCTCTACCGTCGGACGAACACAGCTAGATTTCAACACCCACGGTATAGGAGAACATTTGTATATCCCAAACGGCACACTTCTCACTGATGTCATTACAGCACCTACCCGTGAGAGTGAAGTTGAATCTACTGGGTGGACGAAAGGAAACTGCTTCACATCAATGGGTTAGTTTTGGTTATATATATATATATATATATATATATATATATATATATATATATATATATATATATATATATATATCTATATATATATATATATATGTAAATAGATAGATAGATAGATAGATAGATAGATAGATAGATAGATAGATAGATAGATAGATAGATAGATAGATAGGTATGATACACATGAACTTAGATATTTTCTACTAAACTGTTCTTTCATTTGTATGGGCATTTTGGTTAGCTGGATGTTAAAGTTTGAGGTATTAAAGTAAACAATAATATAGTTCAATTTAACAGTCATTAAGATAGGAAACCACATGAAACAAAAAAATGACAAACAAGGCTAGTCACTATATGATAATACCATAATCAAATCAAGATGGGAAGGATATATTCAAGATCTACTGAATCATTGCGGACAGGAATATTCTCGTACACCCTTTACACAAAACATAAGGGCCACGTTGAATCATCCACCTCGAAGAAGACGTCAGACAAGTTTACAAGTAGAGCCCTAGCAACAATGCTCTATTCATATGAATAGATTAAATAACATAATTAAATATAAAATTACGTGAGCAAATAGGTGTCAATTGGCTTGCATTCATATACAAAATAACATGGTAAGTGACGCAGTTACCAAAAGACTTTACAATAGCTATTTTGACGCCAGTCTGGATGAGGAAAGGATGCACGAAAGACTTCAGCACATATAGATACATATCACTACTGAATCATGTTGATACAATGTTTGCCAAAATATTAGAAACCAGAAAAATATGAATAATATAACCAATCCTCAAGGAAGAACAATTTGGTTTTCGAAACAGTAGAGGTCGCACTGACGCCATACTTGCGCTATAACCACTCACCGAGAAAACCAAATAATGTCAATAAGAAGTCACTAGAACACTTAACGATCAAAAAAATGGCTATCGACTTCGTAAAGAGAAACAAGTTGTAGATAGTGATTGAGGACAATGGATAACGAGGATAGTTATTAAATAATATAAGAACAATATATCCAGAAACAAAGAGTGCCGTAATAACACACACATGACTGTCAGTTTGACAATTACATCTGGTTTGACACAAGGATCTATATGGATCGAATTATTAGAGGAACAAATGTACAAACAGAAGACGTAAATGAAGTAATACTCGCTGACGACCAGATTTTATTTCATTCTACAAAAAAGACATTCTACGTCATGCTTCTCGTCTTAACAACACCTGTCAAAAGTATGATATGAAGATCAACGTAAGCAAACTAGTTACTTCGGTGATAAGCAGAACACAAAAAGGTAAAATTACATTAACATTGAAGCCCGTTTGTGAAGGATTGAAGCATAGACAGACATTAAAATAAGAACTTAGAACGCCAATAATGAAATTTATCAATTAACCCCCATCTTAAAACACTAAACAAATTACTATGAAAACCAAAACAATAATATATGCATCCCACTCTGTGCTATTAATGTAAGAAGTCTGCGTTGCACAAGAAGCACGTGCAAAAATCACCACGTGCGAAGTGAGATGCCTCAGAAAAATAATAAACAGATCTGAGAAACAACTGAATCAACACCTACTATAGACCACCTTGAGACACGGAGATATAATAGGTGGGGCACCTCATCAGTATGAATCTCCAACAACTCACAGCTCAGGAATACAACATAATTATATCGCACTTTAGAGTAAAAGAAAGACCAAGGAATAGATGCATTGATGGGATATGGTAGACACTGCAAAAATACATAATATGACGACAACCAAAGCTCACATCTTCCTCCAGACAAAAATCTCTCTCTCTCTCTCTCTCTCTCTCTCTCTCTCTCTCTCTCTCTCTCTCTCTCTCTCATGCTTTTAAAGAACACGGAATATGACAACATAAGAAAGAAACCTGTGCTTTGTATATAAGGGATTATATTTAAGAATCATTATGCCAAATCATCACGGAATCTAATACAATAACATTAGTTTAGACTTCAAGTATACGAAACTTTATATGATCGTCCAACATTAAAGGATAATGTACTTTAACGAGGCAATATATGGATTGTAAAGGAAATGTAAACATTAAGACAACATAATCTAATTAACGCTCACGGAATTGATACAATGTTTGCTAATAATTAGAATATTGAAATGAATACCTATTGAAGTCATTAACAACATAAACGTTCTTTTAAAATGACTTTTAGTCAATGTATATCCAGCAACACAAGGACTGATAGTAATGAATCTTTTCTACGGTGGAGAAGGTACACTAAGCATCTTCAGTACAAAAATAAGGAGCACATTGTCAGCAGTTAAGTAAACCAACTCGAGATCACAACCGTGGCGTCTGTCAGGGCTAGCAGTGTAGCCCGGACAGACGCCACGGTTGTGATCTCGATGTCGGCCTTACTCACTTGTTAAGATAAGAAAATATTTTGTGTATTATGGTGGAAAAATTGTCTCTTGCTGCCACATCAGTAAAGCAGTATCATGGATGTTCCCTCTTGATTGTTGACGGTAATATATCTAACCATTAGTTATATCACAATATATGTATATACGTCATGACATCTAGAGTTAGGAAGAGAAAGAAAGAAACAAATACAAATAACATCTCCTCCGATTCTGAACAAAAACATTCACTTTATCATCTGACAACGGAATAAAATATACTTTGAGCGAGAAAAAGATGTATTATATAGGAAATGCATTAATCTTAATAAAAGCCGTGAAATATATATACAAATTAAAGTGAGTGACGGTGAGTGACGGTATTTCTTCTAGAACTTCTTAAGTAATTAGATGTACGTTTTCTCTAACATATATCTTCTCTATTTTCTAGCTTTCGCATTTAAGTCATGTTTGAAAGGTATCATGACTAAAACGAATATATAAATACCGGAAACTGTTGTCATGATATAAGTCACACGTGATTATATATATATATATATATATATATATATATATATATATATATATATATATATATATATGATGATTCTTCTAAATGTCAAATATATTGTCCCGAATTAATTTTAAATATGACTGCAATGTATTTGCTGTTGATAATGGCTACTAACGTTCCACGAATATCAACATATACGTATGTAGCTCTCAGATGTAAAGATTTGTTCTGAGAAACGCTGATTCTTGGTATTTTAGGATTATTGTACACTCAAGAATATCAATATATGTTGAAACAAAGGAAAGGCAGCGACAGCACTAATTACGTATCATATTGTTTTCGTTACATTTAATATACAACACAATTTAAATACAAGTCAAGACGATGACTTTATCAGCTACAGAAAGCATAATGGTACGAAATAATATATTTGCCAAGCTGCATGATCGGTTTGATGTCTGGTAAATGGGGCGAGATTTAAAACTAGATTTGTTTTGTTTAAGGCATATATAAGTATATGTGTGTTTCAAAACATCAACCTTTTCTTTGATTTAAGAAATGTATCTTATTTTTACGGTCAGGTGTCTACTATTGGTACAACTTACGCGTTGACATGCCTTGTAGCGAATTGTTCCCTGTCTTCCTACTTTACAACGAAGGAGAACTCAATGCGTTCGGCTGGGCTCTGCAAACTAATGTCGCAGGCACCCAACGTCTTGAACATCAAACGACATCATCCTTCTCGGTGAGATAGAACTGTTCTTAGCAAACGATATATCGGGATGAATAGAAGCCTTATGCATACAAACATCAGTTGTCAGGCGTGTAGATTACTAATGAATACAATCGTTGTGCTTTACATGGAGTCTTATAATGTATCATTTTCTTTCGAGATAGAAGCTTGACCTTACAATCCTTCATTGTCACTTTACTTTGAACATTTGATTTGTTTTCTTTTTCTCCCTACTCCATGACACAGGATGCAACATGATAAATGTATGGTAGATGTAAATATGTGCCGGTTTGCCTATTCGATTAAATCGAAAAGATTGGACAGTCGCGACCATAACTTTATTTGAAAGATCGGCCGGCATTTCGGGATTTATTACAGTCATAAATTACTTGACAATAAAATGATTAAAAAATATATGGTTTTGTAATAAATCGTGCAAAATCTTTGAAAACTAAAAGAGAGGACAAGCGAAAAAATTAAGACATAATTTGAGATTTCGGTTCAAAGAATCTCTTGGGGTGGATATTTTCTACTCAAATGCATGTAACAATTACATATTATATCCTTATGAACCTTTAATGGCTTAATATTCATGTATCTCTGTAATGACCCTAACATACAATGTTAAACGTAATGTTTGGAAATATAAAAGAAATACCAGTAGAACTTGTTTCTAAAGAATATTATTTTCTCCTGTTCTAATGATTTTTTTAAGGGTGGGTGGGTGGAACGGAGACACTTAAACAAAGGAAACTTCCATGGAAAATATAAATGGATTGATTGATTTGTATACCCTGAAAAATTGGAAGCTATGTTAATCTTGTCTTAGTTAACGCATATTGTATTTCGTACTTTTTAGGCATTTATGAAGACCGTGCCGAGCTGTCTCGACTATCCGGGTACCCTGACAACATTGCACATCTACATGAATACACGTTATTTATTAAACAAGTGCTAATCAGAAAGTATATGATGTCGTCATCCATTTAATGTTAACCTGTTACATAGGGGTAACACAATGTATGACGGATATACTGAGCAGATATGTTGCTGTGGGTATCCCTTATTGCTGTTTGCAATGAATTATTCAATCACAAAAGCCGATATGTTGTATATATAGATATATATATATATATATATATATATATATATATATATATATATATATATATATATATATATATATATATATATATATATATATAATTCCAATTTTTATGAATTAAACGAATTTCCTGTAATATGATTGGATGTAAACGGTCACGTGATGTTGATCAGGAATTGTTTACACTTCGATAAATTCTGGGACTACTTTCGGTTTTTGAAATATAAATAAACATTACAGCACGTTATTGTGAAACGATTTTGTCATCTGTAAAATATATAATTCTGCAAATAAATATAACTTTTACACTTTTTAAACTTTTTCCAATATTCTTTGATTCAAATGCATAGTTTACTATACAATTTAGCATTCGTCTGCTACATAGTCAGCGCCGGATTAAGCACCGTGGAGGCCCATAGGCAGTCAAACTTTTGGGGCCCCAGACCCACGGGCACGGTCTCATGGGGGCCCCTGATGGGGCCCATGAAAGTCGCGGGGCCCATAGGCAGTTGCCTACTCTGCCTAATGGGTAATCCGGGACTGTACATAGTCGAGCGAAATGGACGATTACGGTGATTTTACACGGTGTTTTTTCATTTCTCACTAGATCACCGAGTGGGTCTTGTTAATTATTAACGCTGCTGAGAATGACATAAAATGTTACTCTTGTATAGAATTTATTTCATTATTACCTTTATATAGTAAGGGATAGCATCATCTTGTTCATATTTCCTTAAAAATTGGAAGTATTCACTGAAAAAATTCATAATGATTTCAGGTTTGATTGAAATTTAATTTAGCACACTTGTTGAGTCGGTATCAGTTATTATGTAAGGTCATGGTCATCTGACGTAACAGATGGGACTGACTAAAATTGAACAAGAATGTTGTCAGTAAACAAAATGTGTTAAAAACCACGGTAACCATTGCCTATGATGTAAAAGATGAAGTTTATGAATAAACGTAACTGTGGCTGTAGTCAATTTCTTCGTGTGATTCTGTACAGGTTATGTATTACGGGGCGGTGTGAAACGCCGAATGAAAGGTAACTACGCGCTACGTAAATTCGAATGTATTATTGATGGAATAATTTATTTTGACGTTAGAAATGATAAAATTGGAAATATAAGGATTAAATGATCATTGTTTGGTATTTATTGATGTGTAAATTTTACCTAATCACTCACAAAGTTAACATAAAGTCCTTCGGACTTTATTTACTTTGTGAGTGATTAGGTAAAATTTACACATCAATAAATACCCAACCATGATCATTTAATCCTATAATATATATATAGAGATATGTGTGTGTGTGTGATTTGAATTGTTTGGATTGTTAACGTAGCTGTAACAATTATCGCTACAATGTGTGCATTGTGACAGTTGTTAGTGATGTCTAACATTGGGGCATCGTACCACATTCACTCAGCATGATGTCCCACCCACTAACATTATCTTGAAACAAAACAAGGCAAATCATAACACTAACCTTCTCATGCTGAGCACCAAGCGAGGAAGGATTTAGTACCATTTTTTTATGGCTTTGGTCAGACTGGGCCAGGCACTAAATTATAAATAGTTTCTGCCGGGTAGGTGATTCTTTACGGCATTTCACGGATTCTTCCTCGACCATTATTACTGGCCTCTATGTATAGCCTATATGGTGCTAAAATGTCGTTAGACCTGCCAACTAAATATTTGTGTTGATATCTGTTCATATAATATCTCAAATATCTTATTTTGTAACGAATACCCGAAATTATTCACCTTAATCATTTATTAACTAATTATATAATATTGCAAAACAGTTTTTTGTTGAATTAGCCGTTAGTCTCAAACTTGAAGATCGAACACATTTATTATTTTCCAATGCCATTGAATGTAAGTTACTGATTGAGTAACAATGCCGACTGTTTTATTGTTCGACACTGTACACCTTATCTACCATAAGGTCCAAGAATGTATAATCTGTATCGGTTTGTAAACGTTAAATTACATTGCTTTCTCTGTTTGTCAGTGTGTTGCAATTAAAGCAATGGTACCCCTATACGATGGCGCCCTTAAATTGCTTTATATTGTCTTTTAAACTAACAAAACCAGAATATTATTGCATTATATTTTTCTTTTAAATAAAATACCCCTTTCATGTTTAGTATTTACGAAGTTTAAACAAATATTTTGTCTCTGGCGCATATTTTTAGTGTGAATTATACATCAGGTTTTTTAATACAACCTTATTCATTGAATATATAAAAATCTATCTCCAATGCATTGGTTGCTTTTCTCCTCAAAGATATCTTAATAGGTATGCCTGCTTTAAATATGTTGTTTTTTGAAATAAAATACTTCCAGAGGTATATATTATGCTTTTTATTCCTAGGCAGATATGCAAATTAAAATTACGAGAGTGAATATCATCTTGTGTTTCTTTTGATCATCATAATAAACAAATAACTGAACTATAGAACCGTTCCGCTTTTCTTTCAATGTCTTTTGTAATAATCGTTAAACATGGGAATTACAAGGCATCTTCATCAATATTTCTAAACTTAAATATAATATCCCAATTGGATTTTTGTCTGTATAGTACGTTAACGTTTTGTACGAATAAGTGTATTTCTTTGCTTACATGGCATACAGTGTCTTGCAGTCATTGTTTCACATACGAGGCATGTTATCAAGGTTGATATTTTCGTACAGGCCATAAGGCCAAAAGCATGCATTGATATAGTCTTACTTATCTGTTAGATGCCCTTCGCAATACATATAACACACATGTATAACATTAGCTTAATGGTTTAAAATCATACTAATCCTTGCTCTAATTTCAGATTTAATTACTAAGAAGGATAACACGGTATATGTTCGGATTTATACCGCAGTCGTTTGCAAATTAGTCATATGACTTAGAACTTGCGTATGACGACGTGCCTGGGTCAAGCTTTCAATCTTATATCAAAGTATTTTGTAATTTTCGAAAACTCTCGGATACCATGAACCTATCTTTATTACTCAGTTGTCACAAAGGTTACCACTCGAAAATATTTGACATGCTGATCACTCTTTTCATTAACTCCGTATTCTGGTAAGATTGTATCTACGTTGGCAATTTTGCTTTAACAGTGTTTTAAATGTACCAGTGTATTTATATGGTGAAAGTTTGTTTCTCACAGAGATAGGTGTAATGTTTCGGCATTTATAAAATAAATATGTTGTTGCATCCATTAACCTTGTATAAATAATATCCTCTAAAGAGTTTGTCAAACAAATAACTATGTAGAAATTGTATACTTCATTTAGGCACACTTCTTTTCCATCATATCTAGATGTACAAAGTAAACAATTTTAATGGGTCAAACATCCTTTGTGCTAGGGGTGGGCGTCAAATAACCTTCGTTGAATAACCGGTTATTATCTGATTTTGTTTAGCTGCTCTTTTGCAGATATGAAAACATTTTAAGCGTGTTATGATGGATGTATAGAACAGCTCATATGTATTAAGTGTACATGAGAAAGTTTGACCACTTCAATAATACACCGATATACCATACTGCATCATATGAACGGAAGGTACCAATATGTATGTATATATATATATATATATATATATATATATATATATATATATATATATATATATATATATATATATATTGGCATTAGTGCATCTACTGAAATTGATCTGATACAGTGGTTCTTTGTTACGGAATTATGTCAGAGATATGGTTTAAAGCTTAAACCGTATAAATAACACATATTATATCAAGAATCATTAGACCAAATCAAAGAGCAAGATAAGTGATCAGAGTGGAGAAGCTGAATGTGAGGTAAACACTATTGTTTCTATGTTGAAGCTGGGCACTCCACGTAATAACAAATCCAATAATTCATGCGACAAGACTAACCTTCATATGGTGAAAAGTCCTTTGCAATCATATACATTAAAAATGCAGTCTTTGGTAACATTCGACAGGAAACTATATATATATATATATATATATATATATATATATATATATATATATATATATATATATATATATATAAGATTGTCGATTCATCTCGTGGGGATTTGTTCGTCTAGCGTGTCTAAAGAAAATGATAGCAATACAAGAACCATGTATCCAGTGAAGATGTGAATTAAATAACTAATCACTCAAATCACTCAGTGGAAACTTGGAGTTGTGTGAATGTATGAAATTCTTAGTTTTCCTGTTTATTTAATGTTTAGTGAGATGAATTTTTGCACAAAAGCGTCATCACCAAGAACAAAAACAACAGTGAGCCTAGAGGTAAAGCAATGGACAGAGATTGCAAAATTCTCCTGTAATTGGGATGTACGGAGGTATATATTTGTTGTTTCAAATTAATAGTAATTGCTTTGCAATATTGTCTTCAGTCATTAGTTGTACTTGTAAGATTGTTTCATCTTGCACACAACATGTTCATTTAAACATATAGGACAGCTTTAATGAAACTGGAATGTTTCCACATCCCGTCCCATGTCAGGTTTGAATTTTTGTTCAAAAAGAAGGTAGCTCTTCAACCAACGCAGGACTTATCTTTATTACATTTTCCTACCAATCTTCAAGCATACACTTGGACTAAATTTAGATTTATTTTCCCAGTTCGTCGTCGTAAGGTATATGTCAAAACCGAAATTAGATTATAATTTTTCACTTCCTTGAGTCGCTGTAACGGCTGATTCCAACAATCCAGCAAAAGTATGTGTGTTTAAGAAAAAGGTGCTTCGTAAAAAACAGCAGCGTCGCTAGGGTTGGTGTCACAAAGTGCGGTAAACTCATGGTGTCACCCCTCCAGACTTCCACCATGGATTTCTTCTTCTTTATATAAGTCCACAGTATACAATTGACAAGAACAAAAACAAATTATTGAAGGTCAGAAGGTAAAAGTATTTAAGAACTGTAACAACGTTAAGTTATAGTCATTTTTACATTAAACTTACTTTATTTAAAATTTTCCGTTTGGTGTCACCCCTCTGAGATGGTGTCACCCAGTGCGGTCCGCATCCCCCTAGCGTCGCCACTGCGTAAACGTCTGATAGGAGAACGAATGCAGCGTCTCCTCCTTTTTAGTTTGAAGTTTTTCAAGACAAAATTAGTTCTGGCAGAGAACTTATTAATAATAAGGTGTTTCCGGTTTTCGAATATACCAGGACGGTAACGTTCATGGGCAGTGAGCACCAGATGTTCTATGTTGAAGTTCAGACTTTCTCTCCATGGTTTGGTACATTTTATTCCAGTTCTTTCTGTTAGTCAGCTGTGTTCATTGCAAAACTTAAAAAATGTATTAAACAATCTGTCTATCCTATTGGTTTGACCAATTTGCCATTTTTTAATGTTTTTACTCTTATGGTTTGATAATTTATAGAATCTTACACATAAAGTCATCTATTCTCCAAACCTATTTTCCATCTATGTGGTGACATATTAGCATATTTGCGTTAAACAAATTGCAATATTAATGGAGTAGAAATTTAACTAAAATTATCCTATATCACGGTATACAGATGAGACAGCAGGCCGTCTATCGTCATGTTTCTAGAATGGTGTTCAACACTGTAATCGATCTCATTTATCCAGCCCGTTTATAAAAATCAACGAATAACAAATGAAAACTAAATTATCTGTTCTCAAATGCCCCAGAGCCACTGTGGGAACAAGGGTAATTTACGAAGGGAATGAAACCTTGGAGACAATTGGACTTTTGTATGTAAATGGCAGTTGGATGAAAGTACAAAATGTAACATTGCTGACGTCATAGTTTTGTACGGACTAAACGGTTTTATTGGGACAAAAAGGGACGTAAGGACAAACAAAACATAAAGGGCAAATACTGCAGATTCCAAATATATCTGGCAAGAGTAGGTAAGTATAGTTTTTGACGCATGGTAGCGGCCCGAAAATAGCCGTTGCCTTTTTAAAACCAAATGTACAATTAACATTAGCAGCATCACACTGGTCCTCCTTTTCTCGAACTGCTTTCTTCTGACAGTATAACAATACATCAAGACTCCTCGGACAGCCTTGCGTCTTCACATAAATCCTTCTTTACTAAATAGCCGTATATGTTATAACCATGGTACCCCATTATGACTTCACTTACATGGAGTTGTCCGGACCGAAGAGCTTACCCGAGAAAAAAGTAGACAACTCAAAAGTTGCCACCTATGGTCATACAAACAGGTCAAGTCATGAGGCGCACCACTGGTGCTTATAGTCTAAGGTCGTATGGATACGGAGTGATGTTTCCTCGATCCGAAATTCAGTCAGAGCGCAGAGTTGATCTTGCTATCAGAAGAGATTTGTGTGTTACTTAACATGTGGTATGCAGTATTCTAGCGTCCGTATCGAGTAATTCGATGCGACAGAGTTTGTGCATTTTATTTAGCAAGCTGTAGACGTAATTATCTTAGTGTGAGTTCGTGAATATGGCTCTGTCATTGTCACGTGAGAAGGCTATCCAGTAACATTCCTTGGGTCAGTGATTCTTGTCGAGGTTTTCCGAGGTGCTTAGAGATCGATCTGATTAGCCTATGGTGTGCTGAAAATTGGTGTTAAACCAACAACAACCAATAAACTATTCAGTTCTAACATAACGTATCGCAAATGCCGTGCACAATTATGACTCTCTCAGGTTGAAGGAGTTTTACTAACAACAATTCCTACAATGAACAAAATCTAGCAAAAATATAAACGGAAACGAAAATACAAATACCACACACGTAAAACACGCGCGGAGGAGAAAATTTATTACAAAGTTAATATTTTATTTTGTACTTTCATAACCTAATCATTTCTGTCTTTCTTAGTTTATTTTCTATGTAGCTGACTTATTTGTATTTCTAAGAGGTAATGCATAGGCTAAAATCACACTTCTTTGAAATAATTTGAAAATCTTAGTATACGTTGTTATTGATGTATCATATACTCATAAAATACTATACTCATAGAATACAATGTTTGATTTGCAGTTGAAACTATAAATGTCACCTTTCTCTATCACTATTTGAATTCCTTATCAATATTCACCAAGCACAGGCTTTTTATCCCGAAATGCAACGGTCGCTTATTACATATCCAGTGGAGAGGCTGCATGATCCTACCTGATGACACCTTTTATATCAGATATGTCCGATTTACCCTTTGCAAGTTTAAATACAATTACTCTCCTTTGCTAGATATCCTTAGTCATCTTTGCACTCATCTTGTGAGTTACTAATTGGGTCACGGATAGTTTTGAAACATATGCGATTAGTCTGCCTTCGTGAGCATTGATGCAGGTCATCTAAATGGTTCTCAAGCGACTCGATCTTTTCCTTCTTTTTAAAAATTCTAAATTACGTTTAGTAACTGAGCCATTCAAACTCCGAATTTCACTCTAAACTTCTTCATGTATTTTATACACATCAATCATTCACACAACGTTACAATAGACGAAGTAATTTGTGGCTTTTGAATAACTTACAATACGTTCGTAACAAAATTACTAAATGTCACGTCAGTCGCCATTTTAGAGATATTACCGTCTGTGGCAGATTCTAGCATTTCGAGGTTGGAATTTAGTCTGTATTTATGTTACTTGCCTTTTTTTGCTGGCATTGAGGAACATCGTCTGAACTATTCCTCCTATAGTATTTTGTTTTAAAATCTTGGCATGAACGTAAAACTGTCAGTATAGACTAACTTTATTGCTGCACAACGCAGTGAACACCGGAAAACAAATATACTTATAACTTCTTCAATCCGTTTAACTTGACATGTGCTTGCTCCATAAATACTAAATCGTAAAAACGTAATTGATTTTGGAGTGAAATATGTCATGTTCATTGGGACTAATTGGGAAAATAGTTTTTGATAATACAGTGCCATAAATGTGCTTTTTATAATAAATGGCTTATTGCTTGAGACATGGATTAGACCTATCGAGTTATGGCAACACGGTGAATTTGCACGTTTACTGTGAGATATAATATACAATTGGTTTCAGCAGTTTTGACGGTATAAATATATATTTGTTGATGACCATGCACATTGGGTAAGACATAAGTGTATTGATATTCTGGTCGGATGGTCACATGTCACTTGTTCTGTTTTGTTTTGTTTTTTATGGTTTAACGCCATTTTTCAGCACAATATAGGCTATACATGGCGGCCAGTATTAATGGTGGAGGAAGAAACCGAACAAGCCCCGGAAAGAACCACCGACCCACGAGAAGCTACTGGCAAGCTTTCTCACATAACTACATTTGCCGAATTTTAGACTCGAACACACGCAGACAGAGGTGAGATGGCAGTGGTCCGTAACGGACAGCGCTTTAGACCACTCGGCCACTCGGGGCCCCACACTTGTTCTGTACCCACCAGAAAGAAGTAGAAGCATGTGTTTTTACAACTATATTTCAACCACTTACCATAGCCAATAGTTTTTAAAGCTTGTACAAAAATATACATTTCGTTCAAAATGTCAATGGGCAGGCTTAAAAAGATCAAATATTGGTTATGCAAGCTTACTGTTTTATAGATCAAGTTCTTTGATCAAACCTAAATGAATGGCTTCCTTATAAGGACACAAATAATTAATAGTCAGTGAGCTTTTAGAAGACATAATGCTTTGACCAAAGGTCTACGTTTAGGAGATCGTTGGTCCATAGTCACCATGCCATTCCATTGTCAATCATGCTCTGCGGGGTTCTACGTAGAAGACTATTAAACGCGTGGCAGATGTGTACTGTTCCTTTGTTTAAACAGTATTTATTCCACACAAAAAATATGTTCAAGTGTCAATTATCCCAATATAAAGGATATTCATTTGCAAAGAGGATGCTTTATTGCGAATGAAGTTAAACAAACAATATTTGTCGACTGATTTCAAGTAGATGCTTTGTATATAAATTTTGTTTCAAATATCGTTTTTTCGTAATAGAAAAAGATTGAATAAAATGGTGTTCTTGATACATATGTGTTACCTTTTCAGTGGCATTCATATTTGTGTATTATTTTCATCTGATTGGTGGACTTAAACTTCTAAGTTGTAAGTGGGATCGGCCATATGAAAGGGAGTACAATGTTTATAACATAAAATATTCAACCGTTTTTACTTCTCCGCATGTTTTTATACCTGATTTTATAAATATTGTAATGAAGTAGTATTTATGTTAGTGCATGTGTTTCTCAATCGCGTATGTTGAGCTTGATACACCCAATTACATGCGAATTAATGTTATGCTTGTCAAGATTCAAGTTAGTTTTGAACTTTTATATAGAAGTGTCACTAATGTTTTCATTCGGCAATTTGTTCCACAATTCAATTGTGAAATGCAGAAACGATATTTAATAAAGTGTCGTTTTTCACAAAGGAAATCACATAGAAAATGATGATCCAGTAGAGTGTGCATCATTGTTGACAACAATATGCTGAATTAAATCATTTAAGTAATCTAAACTTTTTTTTACACCGGGATAACAATTTTATGTTATCAAGATTTGCACAAATACGTCAATTTCGCTTTTCAGTGACGATTCTCATTATCCGGTATTCGTTTTTGTGCGTTGGCATACCAGATTCTCTCGCCGACTTAACATTTTCGTATTCGTCGGTGATATATTTGCTGGTAAATATTTCGCTAACACCAACTATATCTTTGATGTGATCAGATTCGATTATCAACTCGGCAATATTTTCGTCGTGCAATGCAAATACATATCTGATTTTATTTGTCTAAATGATTGTCATACTCAGACAATTAGTCGTAGATTTTTTTATTGTGAAAGCCAACGACAACCGGGAATTATGTCGAAAAGTAAGATTGTCGTCGTAGATTAGATTACTTGCGCTCTTGCACTCGTCATGGAAATCGTCAGATGACATTACCTCGATACCATTTTCGGCAAGGATATTGAGCTGATGCGTGACGTTCCACTCAAATTCTCTAACGGACTGATAATAATGTTCCGCAAGCCATCGATCGTCTCCGAATCGGAACGGAGTCAAATTAGAAAGTTTTTGTCGGAGGATATCGAGCTGATTTGTGATATTCCGTTCAACTTTTCTGACTAACTCTGCACGTGAGTCGTTGTTCATATATTATCAGTATTGTCTAAATGAATATCATAGTCAAACAAACAAAAAATATCACGCTTATATAAATGATACCCTTGTATTATACTTTTTTGAATATGTTGTTAAGATTATATTCTCCGCGGCACATTTCACAGACGCATAATTAATATCAAAATATTTACGCGCCGAGGATATTGAATGAAATTCGATAATATGTTCGTCGATAAATGCGATCACAGGTCGTCGTTGTTGGGCTTTTACTCTCGGTTTCGAGTTAAGAGATTTGCCACTCGGAGTAACAGCTCGCAAATTACTCACGCGGTTGCCCAGCGTATCTGAAATAATAGGATCGATAAGAAAGCCTTAGTCAATTAATCCGTTAAAACACTCGTAAATAAATCTGTGAGCATCATATGTTTTCCTACCATTGACTGTAAACCTGACATAACCGGTATTACTAATCAGTCCAATTTTTATCTTTCGTTTGAAATGTCTAATGATTCCATCACGAGACTCTTCGTAGTTAATGGTAACAGGATGAGATACAAACTCGTTTTTTATTATACTTATTAAGCAAAATAACTATTTAATTGTTTATCACGATGGCCCCCTGCAATATATTCATATTTATCAAACACAACCTTGTATTTCTTTGCGTAGTATCTAAATATTTCTCCGAGCCTTTAACCACCACTATCACCGCAAAATCGTGTTTTACCTCGTACACCATTCCCACATTTGATGCAACAAATATGACCTTTAGATCCTCATATGATATGTTGATTATGACCTGCACATAATTCTCCTACAAATCTTTTTGAAAATGCGCTGGTCGATCCACCATCTTCCATTTACAATAATATTGTGCAATTGCTATAGTAATATTGCTCGATATATTTAATTGAATATATATTTGTCCATAAGATATATGGAATGAATTTTTAAAATTGCCAACAAAACACCATCTAAGCAACGAAAGGTTTTTGATCTAAATCGTAAAATACAACCACGTACTTGGAAGTAAAATATCAAAAAAAGTATCAAGCAAGCAGTTCTTTTACGATGGAGCTAAATATGTGTGGTCGACATATAAAACCACACGCGATAATACACCTATGACCGATAAATGCGCTGAGAAAATACTCTCCGCGATAAATAGCCAATCTCGAAAATATTTGTTTAAGCAAAATTCAGTAAATTTTCAGACCGGCGTTGGAAAGTTTATAATAAACGTGAACGTGTAATGGCGACAAAACAAGATTACACAATTATCAACAATAAAAACAAGCCTGGAAAGTTAACTGGGATTGATATAGTATATCACGAAGAAGCGTATCTATTAATCGTAGTTATTTACGGAGATTATCTGAGAAAATCCGGATATAAATAATCTTTCTAAGATGAAATTTGCATCATTGAATTGAGTTTAGCTGAACGAGTTATCGAATATTTTAATAATGTGAAACGTGGAAACGGTTTACCAGATCTGCGACGATCCAAGATAAATAAATGGGGTGAATTGGATTAGGATACTGGAGTTTCAATAAAGGATGTTGCTGAGTTAGAAACAAACGTAAGTATTGTACGAATCGAAACATTATACAAAGGGTGGAGCTCCTATTAAAATTATCGATTCACACGCGTGGACCAACGCCTCAAAGATATTTCCGCGAGATCTTGTTGTAAAATATTACAACGGGAGTATGTTTTATTTTATTTACGAGTTAACTAAAACCGATCCTGTATCTGTATGGTTATTTAAGAGTGTTGAAGATTGAGAGCATGATTAATTTGTAAGATATAACGGTGAATTATACCAATCAGAATCTCTTCACATGAACTCGGCGATGATATTATAAGAACAAAACTCGCTTGTTATAAAGAAAATGACAAACAAAAAGAAAAAATAACCACGATTTTGATCTTTACATCATTGCACATATTATGAAATTAAAACAACTGCGCGAGTTGTAATTTTATATTGCAGTGGTCGTGGTTGGATAAATATTCAAAACAATTTACCGTAGATAGAATAGAAAATATAGTAGCCGTGGCCTTACGCGAGAAAATGTGATGTTGACCTATTTTGAGTGCAATCGATGTCGTGGTGCTAGTTAAATAACCACAGAGGTAACTGAGTATTCGCATGAATCGCTTGTAGTTGTTCACGTGTAAATCCACGCTGGGTAGCAGTTGAATCCAATCTGAAGATTGAAGGTCTTCCTGTAGATGCAACTACATTAGATATATTGTGCGTGGTTATACTCCAGATAAGATCAGCTGATCATTTTGTATCACAATCAAGTTCAACAGGTTCATATAAATATCTTACAATAACATTACCTAATAATGGCTGTGTTGAAAAATCACGCCGTTTTAGATTTATGTTTTTGTGTGTGACTGCGTTAATAGATTTCATATTGATTGATCGAGTAATCTCATTATTTAACGCTGTTATCACACTTGGTAATCTTGCAACCAATTTACGAGATATCTTGTCTTGCATAAATTCCTTTGCGTATTGGAATCGAAATATCCAATCAGCTAGTATTCAATTAAATAGCTCAACAATTGCCTGATCACGTTGCTGAAGCTCTTTACTTTTATCAGCAACATCATAAGTATGACATGCTTTATCGCTAGCGTTTATTGGATATTCACCTGGTTTGGGCTGATCTTGATTGTCAAGTCTGATCTCAAGTCGAGTTCCAGGTCCACAGTAATTATACCCTGGAAGATGTCTTTCTCCTTTGTATTTAGCCTACGGAGCTCCAGGTAAGTTTGTTAATTTCGCGGCATATTACCCGCCTGCTGCGTTTTTTTACTAGTAAATTTAATGTTTTTTGTACCACATCCTGTATCTTTAACTGTAAGTGCTTGTCTATTATTTTTGGTGTAATGGTTGTTAATGTATCTGTTGAGATACGTTTTCTGCAGCTTACACAATATAGATTCATGATGTATTTATAATAATATGAATGTAATTGATTTTTCGGCAACACGAAACGGAGAACCGGTCAAACACCATGCGGCGCTACCAAATCATGTTTGCATGATTATCATACGCCGATCTAGTAGTGGTAAGACGCAACTGTTACTTAATCTGATAATAATATGGTTAAACTGGAAGAAATTATATTTAGTTGCTCCAACTGTAGATGATCAACCTTGTTATAATGTGCTAAAAGTTTTTAACAAAAACGGGAAATTGTTAAATGAGGATGGAGTTGTTATTGAATATATCACTGATATTGCTGAAGAACCGAGTGTTGATTCCATTGACGGGTCCATTAACAATTTAGTGGTATACGATGATGTGATCTTGGATAAACAAGCAAACCTTGCCAATATATTTTCACGCGGTAGTCATAAAAATACTGACGTGATTAATGTCACACAACGATACACACAAATCCCTAAGGTGATTAAGGATAAATGTAATAGTCTTGCTGTGTTTAATGGAGTTGATACTCACACGATACGAACCAGGTTTTACGGTCATATAGAGATAAACAAATTAGGAATTTCTTTATTCACTCTCAAGCTACTATCCATGGAGTTGTACCGATAAATTTACACGAACCTCGAACAAAGTATCGGACCGGTATTGACCTAATTTTTTAATTTGATAGCAGCAGAAATAGTGCGACATCTAATAAAGCTCGAGTTTGTAAATAAACAATTACCGAGTTGAAAAAAAATCATTGTGGAAAAACACTAACGGGGAAAGCATTTTTGATTTCACGTAGTTAGCATTTCGCTATACAAACATTTCCATTTTGATAATTGTTTATTTACAAAATGGGCCTTGTAAAAATGGTGGGCACACCCTTTCTGCTGCTAATATACATGTGTAGTTTATGATAGTTATGGAAGCTTGCTGTCGTGTTAAAATTATGAATGTCCAAACGTTTAGGATTTGGTCGGCTTCATTTGGATTTTCAGTACTTTTATATCGAGCAGTCTTAAATTTGACAGGTACACATGACACGTTTTACTAACGTCAAAGACAACATGTTTATACAAGGTCTGGAGCCTACCAAATCGTATGTGAGACAATGCATATCTCGCTGTAGTTCAATATATATTTGTATGTGTTTCAAATACATATACATACGTCACTCCTTGATGCTGCATTCATGATTCAAAAACTTATTATAAACTACTCATCATCTACAATGTCATCCGAAACATGATCAACGTCCCTCTGCTCTTTCAGTCAAGTATGTATCAGCTGCTTCGAGAATAAATATTTCTTCGTTTCATTTAGTTTATATGATAGACACGATTCCAGATAAAACCAAATCGGTTTAATGATCCCATGAATATGTAGTAAATATCTTAAATTTTGTAGCACAAAATACAGGCAACCTATACACGCCAGTGACTTCTATGGTATGTTTCAGAGTGTTGTTTTGATGTGACCATGTTGAGAATCCTGAAGATCCGTTGTATACTATACTGGTAAGTTGACCCATGATTTTAATCAGATTAAACATTAAACGATCTCAGGAATTTTTCTTTTGACATCTCCAAATGTGTTTCGTAATCGTTTCAATATTTGTGTTAATATCAACGAGTTTGACATGAAAATTCAACCAAGTGACGCAGAAATCATATGCGATTTCATTAAGTGTTTAAACGTTTCTAACAAGTCTTGTATACGCGCTTACGTGCGAATCATAGTCAGTTTGTAGCGTGGATAATTTATTATCAATTGTATTATATGTATTGTCTACATATTGTCTGTCGCAATAGCTTCATCATATATTGGATCTCTTAATTACTTTAAATCTTTTTTCTCCTGAGGATGAGTTTGCCTATCATTATATCACCGGTGCTCTATAAACGATTAGCAACGCTTCTTCCAATTTAATTTCTAATAGTTGCAAATGATATATTTGAGTCTGATTTTTCCGTCATCAGTGAATACTGCAATTTTATCCATAGTACTACTTAGACCTCGAGGAACTATATCATTCTATTGGATGTTGCTCGATTTTTAAACGACGTAATTATCTTGAAAAATAACTTCAACTCGATCAACTCTATAGACTCGCAATATCAGCGAGTTCATATTATTTAGTCTCGTAATTTGACAAATCAATGTCATTTTGTTTTTCTTGTATGTATGATAGAAGAAGATTTTCCGTAAATATCAACCATTACATTTTAAGATATTTTTGCAATTAAAAGGATGCGGCTAATGTGTTAATGATGAATGAGTATATGAGGTGGTTATGTTTGCGTTCGACATGTACATTAATTACTTCACGACAATATATTGGCGGATATGTCATTGTTTGTGTTGCAATGATGAATACCAGACTGAAGTTCAAATTGTGTTTACATATTTTAAAAAAATGAATTGGTGGGGCCAACCAAAACGAATCGGAATACACGATTCCACGTAAATCAGTCGCGTTTGGCAACCAATGATTACAAGGTCCTGAATTATCATCAAGATTAATAATACCTGTTTAAAAATAGTTTTTTTGGGTTTTTTTGGTACTTGCTCATGCATAACATTACCTCTACCATTGTTATATTTAATTTTATTAGCAACATCAGGTAAATTAAAGTTAGACATTGTAATAATTAAGAAACTGTTCCTGGAAGTCTCAGACCTTTTCTGTACCACGAGTGTGGAGCTCCTAGTAGTCTAAGAACATTTTAGCATTTCAAAATCCTTTTCAAATTGATGTCTTTAGTGCATACCCATAAGCTATTCAAACATCCCCAATGCTGCGGCTTTTTTAACAGTTGGGGCGAAAGCAGCTATTATTGCTGGTAACCTCGGCAAGAAATGGAAATAGAACACCTGCTGCAATCGTTACTTTAATGGAACTCGTTGAAAGATGGAGGTGAACTCCATTATTTGATTCTCAAGTTTTGTTACAATGCTTCAGCTGAGTTTTAGTTTTAAAAAAAAAACAATATTTGTATGGACCACAGTTAGCGATTTTATTCTTCTTCAATGTTATTTTTCTTCCGCATTTAGTTACAAGATTTGATTGTTATTGTTTTGCATGACCAGGAGTCAAGGTGAACGTAAAGTGAAGGCATGACATTATATTATCTGATAAATTAAATACAATTTTGTGAAATCTAGTTCTAATATTTGTAAACCAGTTTGTATTATTTCGCCACGTCCCATAATGACATCAAAAGAAAACTTCCACGCGATACATAATTGTGTTCATTGTTTTTTTTAAATATTACTTCAGATGGTTCTTGATGTCTGTATATTCTTAAAGGGACATCAG
The DNA here is from genome assembly GCA_030141615.1 of Unio pictorum. Taxonomy (NCBI): domain Eukaryota; kingdom Metazoa; phylum Mollusca; class Bivalvia; order Unionida; family Unionidae; genus Unio; species Unio pictorum. The sequence goes on from JARLTB010000340.1 coordinate 213,180, forward strand.
AAACACCATGTTTATCAAATATCGTTGGATTACGTTATTTAGAGTCGAAGTGTTTAACATTTTGAAAAGTAAAGGAGAAAGGCCTTGGTGAAGAAATACCAGTTTTATTTACCGCCTTGATACATATAATCGAGTAACTTTTGTTCTCCAGCGAGCGATGCGGTCATTACAGCATTCCACAAAGACATTTTAAATAATATTACTTTTCGGCAGCAGCAGCGCCACCTTATCGCCAGACGCCATCGTTATCATCTCGTTTTCTTACAAGAACAAGTGCATGATTGTCTCCCAAAATAACTTTTTAAAAATTTCTACAAAATCCTAAATTATGCGTCATTATATTTTACCGGAACATTTAACATTACTCACGTGATCTAAAACAATGTGATTGTTGTTGGCGCATTGTAATATCGGAAATTTAGCAGCTTGTCTGGCTATCATTTCATATGCGTATGGATCAACTGCAGTTCTGTACTGTTTGTAACTCAAGATAATATCTGCCATCAGGATGGTCAGAATTATCATTGGCAAACATGATTGATGAATTAGGTGATCTAGTATAATCATATGAATATCTTGCTAGACTCATATCGTTATGAGAACGTTAACATTATCCTCAATTATTCTGCATCAAGTACATTTGAATAACGACATGATGCCATTCTCCAGAAAACCATCCATATCAGCTACGTATTCTATATTAACAGAAACGTATGGTAAACGTTAACCATTTGCTTCAATAAACGCTTCAACGGGTATGAAATATCTACATGTATCCTGAACTTGAAGTTCCATACGTCAATGCTGATATTGTTGTCTTGCGTCATAATATTAATATTGATAATTGCGCACGGATTTATCTTTTTGAAATGGAGGATCCATGTCTCATGCTGGATCAGATACACGGTTGAAAAATTTAATATAAATGTAATCGTCTAACACGAACACCACTTCCCACTATCAGACTTATATTTATACTCTTTTCTGCTCCTTGACGCAGTGCGTGCACAACTAACTGTTTAATTGTTTGGCTAATTTTATTACTTTTCTAACATATGAAAACATCGCTTCAGTGCTTCGTAATTTTACTGGAGGTGGTTTTCGTCGTATTAAACGTGCTAATATATCCTTGATTGCCGTAAACGCCCTACCGGCAACATTATTAATAGCACATGGAGCCTATCGCTAACCAAACTGATAACCTTCATTCCTAATTGTTTTGCAATCTGTATTGCTTTTAGAGCTAACTTTATAGTTGATCTGCGTCAGAAAGGTTATTATTAGGACAAAACAAACCACTCCTAGATGAGTTGTTTCTTTCTTTTCTCATTCCGTAAACATGATTAACTCCTTTGTCTAACTTTTTTCCAAATTCCAAATCTTCCTTTTTCACCTTATTGTTTGGAATGAGTAATGTCATTGTAATTTTGATACATATTTATCTCATCAATAAATGTAAAATGTTTTGGATCATTACCTTTGACCTTATCTGTTTGGTAATTTATTGTCATATCCTCTTGTACAAGGATTTACGACTTACGTGATTATTAACGTACTCAGGTTTCAGAAAAAAAATTTTATTATCATAACTACACATGACAAGTTCAGATAATCTTCCCTCTTCAGTATTTGTAATGTAGGAAACACTCGTATCTAGAAATTAATTTGTCTTTTGACATAGTTCTGGTTCTGTTGTACGGTCTTTTATTTCACTTATTTCAGCACAAGTTTGTTCAGTACCTTCAATTAAATCTTCTTCTTTGACAGAGGGTTGATCATTAGCTATTTCACCCTCAAGTTTCAATGACAGTTTGTTCTAATGTAAGACGAGGGTCATCTGTAGGTTCTACAACTCTCAGTCAGTAACAGATGTTAATGATTTAAATGATTATTCTGAACCCTCTGCATATTCTACCTAACACTTCTGACATTCTTGTTATTTTTGCCTGAGAGAACCACGAATAGAAGAAAATTCTTGTGTATTACTTCTAATTTTTATCGAGTTACTCTAGCTGTGTAACATATCATAATTTGTGCTATATTACTGATATATAATAATGATATAAATATTAGCAACCAAAAAGGTTATACCTCAAAGAGACCTCATATAGGAGCATGAAAGCGCTACTACAAAATAAAAAAACAACGACAATGAAAGTACAAAGCAACTAACCTAATTAATGAAATTTTCGGTAGGTTAGAGACTTTAGTTTGGCGTTATTGACCTTATTTCTTTCATTTTCGTAGGAATTTTTTTTTCTTCAGTGATAACGTTTCAACAAAAGGGTGGGATAGCCTTCTCTACTGATATTTTGGAGAAGTATCTTCAAACTGGAATATATACCATAAAGAATTTAACGAAACTAATCATGATGGAGAGAGAGAGAGAGAGAGAGAGAGAGAGAGAGAGAGAGAGAGAGAGAGAGAGAGAGAGAGAGACTGTAATTTCTACTTTTTTTAACAAATCACGACAATTACGTTTCCTTTTATGGTAACCTTTCACTAAGAAAGTTTGAATGAAATACACTATCATCTTATAAAATCAAATCCATAGGACACATCCAAGATTTAAGATTTCACCAGTGAACTGATCCCGAATGCGACTAAAATGTTCTCAGATAATAGTTCATCCTAATATGCTGTGTTGTATTTGACTATAAAATTGACATAATTTACGTGGGATCACCCAGGTTATGATTGATTTTGCGTTAGGTTATTTGTATTATATTTAGAAATTGCATAGATGTACCATTTCTTCTTACCACATCAACTATTGAACGGTCCTAGTACTGCTCGCGTTGTGAAACTGACAGTTTCGTTTTTATCTCACTTAAACATTTGACATATACACTCACACTGACAGTCAGAAGTGTTGCAGTATTGAGTGGCATGTTTTTTTGTGTGACCCCAGTTGTATGTCTGTTGATGTGAATATTTGCGTAAGAAGCGATTTGACCTTTAAAATACAAAGATATATGGCAAGCATGATTAGAATCAATAAAACGACAGTCAGCTGTAGTAAAAATTATATGTTTTGCGTCACGTCGGCGTAACTTTGAGTTTCATTCATCTTTTAAGACAAAGTTGGTATTCGTTTGTTGGGCGTGAAATAAAACAAAAATTTGAATAAACTTAAGCACTTTGCTATAGATAGCTACGGCTACAGACTAAACAACATAAATACCGTTACAACAATAGAATGCTTTAACTCGTCTATCAAACATAACCACATCAAAAAAAAAAAATCAAAGATTACCCATGACTAACTAATGGTCACTGAAACTATGTACAGTTTTACATTTATATTTCACGCTGTAGGTGTAAGTCGTCTTTTAAATGTTATGAATGTTCGCTTCTGAGTCTATCAAATGAGGTAATATCTTGTGTGTACCAAACATAGTTTATCTGATGTGGATCAGGTCTCCTGGTTTTGTGGCATAAGTAGAGCGCGATGAATCAAGCTCACATATGTCGTCTTGGAAATATCTGGCAACTTTAGAACAATAAGTCGTCTGTTTCCTGTTGAAACTGGTAAGTTGGCTAATGTTTCCTAAATCATTGGGTATATTGCACTCTCTCAGTCGCAAGAAATAAGTGACATAATCACTCATGTCGTATTACAAGTTTCGGCATGAAAGACAAAAATGTATACATAATCCTAAATTGCCTGGACTAACTGTTATAAATGTAATCAAATAATGCATACAGGTAAATAAGACTCTCGGAAAATATTTACAGGTTCGTAGAATGTTATTTCCTAATTGACTATCCATTGTTAGTGTAAGCTTTGATATCACGTGCTTGAATCATGTCATTACACACCTATTATTTTATAACTTAAAAATATCTAGTCATAAAATTTTGTATTCTCATGTCTTCGATATATATTTTACTTGTTATATAATGATCAACTATAGTTTTTGAGTCGTTTGAATGTGCCATCTTAAAAACTGTACGTTTAGAGAGAATGATTTACACAATGTGGCTGCCAGGCCCTACACTCTTGATGCGATAAAACGGCAAATTGCTTGTATGTTTGCTTTCCTGCTTAAAAATACTGTCGCTGATCCCAGGTCATATAGAAAAACGGTTACAGAACACCCTGTACTATTTTTATGTAAAACCTGTGAACATGTCAATAAATGGTTGAACAATTAATAGAGTATATACGGGTTTGGTGGTCCATAACCGGTTAATAATGAAAAAAAAAATTAGTAATAAACTCTTTTGATAGCTTATCGTACCTGTAATTGTTTAACAATATAGACAACATTCTATTGATGCAATTTTACTATTTGTACAGGATTGACCTAGGAGTACTTAATAAAAAACGTTGCACATGATTCATTTGGTGCGGAATCAATAGCATGTTCCATGCACATGTAGATAATAAAAAACAATCCTCGGCTCATATTGTGTTCGCCACACAGAAGCTTGCACTAAGGATAGCTGTGCATGGAGAAATATAGGTCGGATCATTAGCACGAATAAATTGTAATTTATTGAATTTTAAATATGGTGATTTTACTATGTTTACTACCGGAGTTGAATCAGTACGGTGAGTCTTAGAGAGGATCAACTGTGTATATAATATTGTACTATGCCACGGTCAGGGTTTAAACAGTAGCGTCTGTGACTGCTCTTTTCGCAGAGGCACATTAGCTGTGGCGAAACGAAACAAGGTGGGATTGTCTGCGCTTCGATCTTGCAGTTTAATCCGAAACACGATTTTTTCAAAGTTTAAATTTCCAAATAAGAGCTTTTGGCGAGGGGCTTAATTCTTTCGGTTTGATTGATATATGGCAATACTACAATATATCTATATTACTGAGAAATACTATTTTTTTTCAACTATTCATTTTGAAAAATACAATATTAACTTTGGCTAAATGTTGTGGACGATTATTTTATAGTATAATATGTTAATATATATATATTTATGTTTCAATCTACTCTTTATTACTATTTAATATATCTTGCATAGATATATTACCTTTCACTCTTTGTATATAATGCTCACTTGCAATATCATTATCGTGCCTCTTTGCAATTGTTTATATTTTCCTTTGCTTATCCAGAGTACACGAAATTAAATCAGTGTAAAACATAATAATGTTGAGTTCTGTGCTTTTGATCAAGACAATTAAGTAAATGTTTAGGCTTCAAACTCTAACAAAATGCAGTTTATCCAGTATATGTTTTTAGATTCTTGGTCCATTAATCCTAACAATTTTGAGTTGCAATTGTTTTTGCTGACAGTGTAATTATTGAAAATGATTCTCTTTACGGCAATATCGTGTATATCGTTAAAGTCTAAAAAAATGATCAATGATCATTAAAAGTATTATAATATCTAACTAAAAGACTTTTCTTTGTAAATAATGCACAGTTTGCTCCGTTTACCGTCCATTAAAATGTAGCTTAGTTCATCTGAGTATTAACAGAGTGTATTCCGTATGAATTATGCACTAGTTTGCATTTGATGTGCTCGGTTGGTGTTATCGTAGACTCACCATGTTATAATGATTGAATATAGCTTTACTCAATATATCATTGATAGTGTTGAGTGTATTTACCTCAGAGGTTACATAATAATAATAATAATAATAATAATAATAATAATAATAATAATGAGGACTTTGTATAGCGCCTATTGTTTAGAAGCTCTAAGCACTTTACACCATCTATAATGATATGACTACACTACAGAAAAAAAAATGATAAAAACAATGAAATTGGAAAACATAAAAACATGCTGAAAACATATAAGGTACAAAACATTATTAGGTCTCTAAGTTTATCCCTGCAGTCGAGAAAGGTGAGTTTTGAGAGCACTCTTAAAAGGGACAACTGTGTCTTTGTGTCTAATTTTAATGGGCAATTCGTTCCACGTCGCCGGGCCCTTGTATGCAAAAAGAACGTTGTCCATACTACTTCGTTTTCACAGTGGGAACGATGAGTAAACGATTGTCAGAAGAAGAGCGTAAGTATTTTGATGGTGTATACACATGGGTCAGGCCGGATAGATATGTTGGACTGGAGTCTGTCAGTGAAACGTAGCACAGAGAATAAATGTTGTTTGATTCTGTATCGAATTGATAGCCAGTGTAGGGTACAGAGCAGTGGTGAGGTGTGCTCTGATCTGATTATTACAACCGTGCTTCACCATTTGTTTGACTGCGTTTTTTTTTGCTACAAAAGATAGAACAGTTGCACCGTACTCAGTAAAATCTAGACATATAGTAAATTAATACAGTAGTGACTGCAAACGCTAAACAAGCACCTGCACTTGATTTACCTCCAGAAAAAATTGTCATACCCATCAATGCCTATTTTCAAATTGTATATGCCGTTTTATAATTTTGTATATATTTAAGTAATGTTCCATGTCTTCAACTAAAACATTTTTTTTATTCATTATTGGTATAAATCTAAAGTTATTTCCGTTTCTCAGTAGCGTCATCATCTACAATACTTTAGATACATTTGGAACTTCAGAGATAAGACATAAGTAATGCACTTATCATAATATTAGTATCGGCTGCTTCTGACTTATATTTATTCACTTAATACTTGCCTGTTTTACCAATGTGTTATATGGCCAATAGATGTACCCTGACTCTCAAATTGGAATAACCAATTGAATGGATTTTGTTTACTGTCATGCTAGTTATCGAATATATTTCAGTAATGAAATTCTAATATGAAATCTCTTCCACAAAAAGATACTTGAGTATAAGACTAATCCAAATGTCAACTGCACAGACTCATATATGCCTCCCCGTCGCAAAATGAGCCGGTAAATCTGGGTCTGTGAAGTTTGTTCAGTTTTGTTTCGTTAGTCTTGCAGTAAGTGCTGTATAATGTGGTAGATTAGGTGTATATATGTCATGCGACAAAACATGGATAATGGAAGCAAAATCTATGTTAGATGGAGTTTGGTACGTGTAGAGAAAACAACGATTTGTTGTGTCAAATGAAGCTAGCAATATCACCTCATCTGAAGGTTTAAACGACAAGTTATTGAAAATGTATTGGCTTTTATACTCATTTTTAAAAGAAATATATAAATAATGCGTCTCTCATGACCAACACATCTAAAAGCTTTTAAAAGTTTAATACATCAATCATTAGGTTACCTTTATTCTATTTTGTTGGATATTGCACTCTATGTCAGTCACAGTAAACAGGTGCGACATATTACTTACGCTAGGCCGTCGTGGTCATATTTTCACGATGAAAGACCAGTATGTATGGGATTCATATACACTCACAAGAGTAAGATTTTTAAATATGATCAATTAATAAATAAAGGTACCATGCGACTGTCGTAATAATTATGCAGCTTCGTAGAATTTTTTTTTGTCTTAATTTTTTAAAACCCCTGATAAGCATTATGTTGTGTTTTACACGCTGTAGTTATGTCCTTTTTACATCATGTGTTGTAAACGTTACAAGCTGGTTGTAATCAAGTCTCGTATTGTTTTGTCTTCATCTAGGCGATATTTTGCACCCAAACGTCCCTCTAAGTTTATGGTAGATGTGCGCGCAGTGCTCGCTGCACTGCGCAAGCATTACGGAGACGAGCAAAATTTAACGTTGGATTGAGCAAAAATTGACAATTCAGCTGCGCGGGGATGCCTGAGCAGCTGCGCTCGCAGAAGGAACATTGGTTGCACCAAGTCATTGCAACTCAGTATCTAACAGTGGTTTGAATGTTCCATCTTTACAAGTACACTTATTCTTTTTCATGCCAAACGCAAGTCAGACAATACCGTACAAAAACAAATTGATTAGTGTTTGCCTTCCTGTGTAAACATGCTTGCGTCGAACCCTCGTTACATCCAACAGGTCATATAATCTCAGCTGTTATGTAAAGCAACGTTGTACTGTGCCACGTTCGAGATAGTAGGGTTTACAGAAGCTCGGCTAAGACTAAGACAATTTGCAGAAGTGATAGAACGTTAAATGATCAGTACTGTCTGCTTTTTCAGTACAATTCTAGACATCGTTTCATCAAAATAATATGCACTGATACGTACTTCGTTCCTTCATGCTAAATAAAAGTGTCATGCCCACGCAAAGGTATAAAGAAACAACATCATCATGTGTTTGATCTAATATCCTGATGGAGGCCTCTAGCACAGTGCTTTCTGGTTGCTCTGCAGACCGCGACGTGCGTATAAATCTAACCCATACAAATCTAAACCGGAGACAAGATCGATACGCCTATCTTTTTAAAAACTTAATATTGCTCTTGCGAAATACGATAAATAACCGGTTCAACGTCCTGGGTTTGTGCATATATTTCGGGGGCTTTCTTTGCCCAAACGCGTCCGTGTTGTCTGTGTGTGACTGATACTCTTTTCAGACTGACTTAGTGGGTGAGTATTTTTATTGTTTCATTTCTATCTTTTGAGTATATATATATATATATATATATATATATATATATATATATATATATATATATATATATATCTTTCTTTTTTGTCTAATCAATTTTGTCATCTAACCATTCGTTGTAGTCCGGCAAGTAGGTTTACATTCATCTCATGCTCTTCTTTACTTTTCAATCTTCATTTTTCATTTTTTCTTCTTTCTTTCTTTCTAAGTGAAATTACTCTTTCCCTGTCAGGTTAATTATATCGTTTCACGTCGAGTAGTCTCTGTAGATGATGGTAATGTGTTTAGTTTCTTCGGCTCTTTTTGTTTCCGTTCTTCTTGTTGGTAATTGATTTGTTCTTGTTGTTTTAATTTCCATGTTCTGTGCTTTCTGTCGTGTTACGCTTTTGTTCTTGTTGTATCTCTGTCTCTTCGTTTTTGATTTTGTTATTTCTGTTTTACAATCTTTTTCTGTACCTAGTTTGTCTTCCGTCCTAGTTCTTGTTGATATTATTTTTTTAATTGTTTAGGGAATTCCTTTTCTTGTTCTTGTTCCTACTGTTGTGTTTTGTTGTCCCGTCTGTTGTTGTTGAGTTTGTTTTATTCTAGGTTGCTGTTGTTGTGATTCTTTCTGCTGTTGTTTTAAGCCTGGATTTTCTTTTTTTTTTTGTTGTTAGATTTTTACGGATTTAGTTGTTGATGCTTTTCTGTCTGTTGCTGGTTTTTCTTTTTGGAAAGATACTTGCAATTGCATCTGGACTTGTTTGTTCTGTTCCTTGCTTATCACCCGCTGAGTCTCTTCTTGATTTATCTGGTGTAAATATTGTTGTTGCTTCATCTGCTCTTCCTATTCGTTTGTGTTTTTAGACGTATTCGCCCTTCACTACATTGGTATGTTCCGTTTGGTCATTTGCCCTTACTCCTGCTAGAATCTCGTAATTATTTGGGCATATGTGTGCTGTGTGGTCAGTTTCTTCACACATGTTACATGTTCTACACCCTTTGTCCCATGACGTGGTTAACAATCCGGTAAGATTAAAAGCATTTTTCATTCCTGGCGGTTTACTTTTCTCCATTTCAATCCCGTAGTATATGGAGGTCTGTGGGATTGTTGCTAGTCTAAATGAATCTACCTTTATCCCAAATATCTTTTCAACACATTCTACTGTTGTTTCAATGCGTATTTCCAAAGATATGTCCGATATGTTGAGCTCCCACGTTTGTTTAGTTATCTTCTTAAGGATTGGTGATGACTCCTTCATTAAAACGCTTTCCCCATCATGCTGATTTCGCTATACGATATTATTGGCGAGTGTCCTCTTGAATGTAAAATGCAGCCATTTTATCCATTCATATTTATTGAATACGTTTTAACTAGTGTCACGTTGTAAGTAAAGAACACTAACCAGATTGCAACATGTATATGCTATACCTTGAGGCTAATATTTCTGAATCATAAATGTTACAAAGATCAGCCCTGTGAACAATGAGGTGTCAAAGTCAGTTGTGTCACATGGCCATAGAATATGGTTCATAGATAAGTGTTGAATTCCTGTGTTGGCTTCAAAGGAGCTTTAACTCTACCCGTGACAGACTGTCGGGAATGGGAAAATATCTGCTAATTATATAGACCATGGATGAATCGATATCCACATGGAATTGAGCAAGTCGTGGCCACCATTGGAATCGCAATCTTGAATCTAGTATTGTGTAAACTAAACCTCGTTAGATGCTCCGCCATCTTGCGGAAAGTTATAAGCTACTCCGACGTCATTCGAAATTGGCGGGAAACTTTGTTATCCTGGGAAATTCAAAGAACTTTCGGACAGGCCAGTGACTTATTTGCTTGCTTGTTGTAATACATTACGGCAAGGTAATTTGTAATTTAATTATGTGAAGTATGTACACTTCATTACTAGAATCGTTAGTACGTAGAGTTACCAGTTGTAGAGTTTGATTCTTTTGTAGTGTTTGCTTGTTACCCGCCAAATTATGGGTGGCTTCCTTGGAGTATTGCTATATTGCTCAGCAAAATGTAAAGGTGTAACTTTATCGGCTGATTTCCTGCTCACCATGCTATAGAGATCTTGCAGATCGTCCTTGAAATTTCAGTGAAAAGGTGATTCTCAAAATTATTCGGGCGTACCCTTTCGATGGACTGCTGCCAAATCATCGCGTTCCTTTCTATCTTGCATTAATATAGAATGATGCTTAAGTTCATGCAAAGTGAAACCAGTCAACTAGAATGCATCATGTCATATTCATGAATATGCTAGTCTTTGAATAGTTACGTTCAAACGGACAGGAAGAAAGTTTTGTATTTTATTAACGAGAAGCATAACCTCTAAATCTGCATTACTACAGTTTGCCTAGCAAGGTATACTAAATGGTGTTAAGCGCCCGTCTTATGCATTATAGCATATGTACAAGAACATGTCGCATTCATGCGAATAATATCCTCTTGCAAATATAATATCTTCCTTTGCTTTACGCGTTACACTTATTGTTATTACATTTCCTAATCACAGTTTTTTCAGGTAGAAAATTGATCCTGTAAAGTGATGGTCTTACGTATATTCCCGTTAAACTAATGACTAATCATACTATAACGTCTACGTTTAATACTAACATTCTAAAGCAAAAAACAATAAACTTAAATTCAGTGTTCATTACATATATATCACCATATCCCATCCTTATGTCGTTATCAAATTCGTAAAATGGAGTCTTATTAATAGATTATTGGTAGGCATACCTTCATTTCCAATAATCCACACAGTGTGCAATTCATTACAGTGGAGCGCATATGTGTTTGGATTTTTATCGTATCTTTAACAATGTTTTCGTCATATCTGCGGTGATATGGTTTATTTTGAAGTCTAGCACTGGGGCATCACGTATCATCATGTCTCAACCAATCACATTATCCTGACACCCGATCGACGAGTCATAGGACTAACCCCTTAATGTTGAGAGCCAAGCTAGGCTGCGGCATGTACCATTTGTATCGTGTGACTCAGCAGGGGTGATACCCATAGACAGTGGGACTTTGCTGATTCGCATTGTTAATCTACAAAGGTAGAACCAATTCTGACTGATCTCTCGCAGTTTAATGCATTCTGGTAAACTAATCAAATTATGAATATCTTATAATTGTTATAGTTGTTAATTGGCCGATACATGAAGGTAGATTTTAGTATGAAATGAAACATAATATAAACATCAACTTTATATGTGCAGGCATTACCAATCTGTGATGATTACATATAAATCGAAAACATTAGATACATCTAATGACCCTTCATGTCTCAACCATATGTTAACCGTGTTCTTTTTTAATTATTTACACCCTAATCAGCGATTTTCAAACACATATAGTCACGTTGTTTGATGTTCATTTGTCAACCATATGTTATTTCAAGTGTGGACGATTTGATCACTGTGTGCTTATTTAATTATTTACACCCTAATCAGAGCACACATCTATGGTCACACTGTTTGATCTTTCTCCACATACAATATCACATAATCAACTTATAGTATTAAGAATTAGGCCACCAGATATTGGTACTTTAACACACCTCCAAATTTGCGATGGCGAATTATGTAATCCGACTGACCTTATTTTCATTTAAAATTTTTCAAATCTTCTTATTTTCGGACAGATTGTTTCACTGATTATGGAGACAGGTTGTGTCATAAATCCGCACAAACTTTCTCAATTTTGATTTCCGGATCCGTTAGGAGTATTTATATCTTAAGGGAGCACATTAACATTTAAGAATTCAATTCTTGTTGATAGGTGCCCGTACAGCGAGGTTTTCGGATTAATAATAATAATAATAATAATAATAATAATAATAATAATAATAATAATAATAATTATAATGATAATAATAATAATAAGAATTTTACTAATAATTACATTATTATTATTATTATTATTATTATTATTATTATTATTATTACTTTTATTTCCTTTACTATATTAGGGCTGGTATCGGCGTTGTGAGCTATTCGAATGGTCGCTGCTTGTTATTTATATTTTCATTTGGGATTTTGAAAATATATGTAGACCTTTTTATAATAATATTATTTATGTTTCCTTTTCCTGTCGGGTTGGGTGGGTGGTAACCGTCAGACATATGGCCCCCTTCCCCCCCAACCCCCCCCCCAAAAAGTATTTTGATATGTTCATGTTTCCCTCAAATGCATGTTGCATTGTATTACTTTTCTTTCAAGAAGGACCATTGAGCAATAATTCAGTTAAATATAATGTTGTTTGGGTTTTTTTCGGGGTGTATGTGTAGGAGGTATGTGTTATCCCTATTGTATTATAAAGGGTTGTTCCTCCGATCTCTGTTTCAATTTCCGAGTCGGAATCCTTCGCGTCTATATTCAAGTGATCTTTGCTAAGATCTCCAAAGTCCTATGTTTGCTATATTTATATGTATGCTATAGGGTCTGATTGCGATTGATGTTTATGCTTGAGCATTATTTATATCAATGTTTTCACCATGTGCAGTTATCTATCATTAGATATTATTTAATTAAAATACTTGAATAATAAATTAAAGATGATTTGCTTCCGAGATAGAGTTTTTTCTCTACATCCGTTTTTGATCTATCTATATATTCGATGAGAAACAGTGGTACATTCAAACATAGGAAAAAAAGACTTGTTTTATGTGCGTGTGCTGTTACTGTGTCGTTTCTCGTATTTTTACACTATTGTTTTATTTATGTTCAGCTCGAATAGTGCAATTATTTTTATTTCTTTACTCATGTGTTTTCTTTTCGCAAGATCACACCCTCATATGTCGCCAAAGTGCGCTATTTACTGAAGATATGATATATATTCTGTTGAGGTGAAGCCTCCGAAGGCGCCAGCCATCTGGCTCCCATAAACTGAGAAGGCAGCCCCCGTACATGCCCTTTCCGCACATTTAACCTTTTCTTCTGATTCCACTGGTGCATAAAATTTTAAAACAGTACAGAGGAACCCAAAGAGAAAAATGCCCGAGTCGGTTAGTTCTCTTCGGAAATAACAGGAGGTTAATAATTTCCTATATCCTCGATGTTTTTTGTACTGTTTGTTGATTTCGTATGGCAAGGGTTTCCTGGAACTCGTTCGCAAGCATGTTCACTTTGTGTGACCCCATGTAATTTAGCCTATGGATGTCATATGATCGGTACTTCTTCTAGCGCTAACGTATCCTGTTACGACCTGCAAAAACACTGAAAGTAGATTGGATTAGTTAATATATTAGTTGATGAGTAGGAAAGGTTTAACTTTTTTAGCTAGCAACCATTTATATCTCCAACATTTAGAAGATTTCTAGTTGACCCATGACCTTAATCAAGTTCACAGTTTACCTGAGATATTATTTAATATACAACATAATACATAAATCATATTTAATTTAATTGTTGAAAAGTGAAGGAAAAACACTTGTTGGGTTTCTTACTAATTTGTTACTTACCGCTTTTCGCAGGTGACTAATACAATATTTCCCTCCTCCGAATGATCACCATTGTTTAAATCGACTGGTTTTACTTACACATCATTGGTTAGGGTATGCATATAGCGATGAAAAACCAATAGCAATCTGCAAAACCTTTTCTCTGTTATGAAATGTATAACATGCAGCCTGAGGTTTCAGATTGATTTAAAAACTAGGTTTCCTTATTTGCTCCGATTTCCGTCCTCTTTATGTGGAGTCATTGTACTTTTATCTGTACTTGAATATGTTGGTCTTCACAACTTTAACATTAGATTCGCAATGACACACCTAAGTATCGCAAACAGCTTTCCTAACTGTATAATTAAATCCGTCAATCTTACTTATCTCAGATTTTACACTATATTTGTATTTTAAAACAGACATTTGTTTGAACGTGTTTGTTACAAACAGTAAAAATAGTGAGGTTTATATTACAATATTGTAACCTTACTTGCAGCTTTAAACTAACAACTGCAAGACCGTTTCCACTGTTAATGTTCGTCATACCCTGGTACAATGTTAATGTTGAATATGACATGGCATACATTTTCTTTCATATATTTAATGTTCAATGACTTCATCTGAAACAATCCTTCTTTCGCTAATTGTGTAGAGTTGTTGTATTGTATACAATGTTTCAGATACACGTAGAATTTCAAACGTATTAACATTTGTTACGCAATTATCATAATTGCTCTCATTTACCAAACCATGTGCATCTTTTAATCGACGTGCTATCTAACTCTTATATGGAAGCTGACTGAAAATGGGAATAACCGATACAGACGTTTGATATATCCATATTAGCTATGGAATCTGTTTTAATAATAAAGGTGCAATATTAAAATTTCCTATTCTAAATCAGACAAACTACCGCAATAGCTGAATTTATTCCTGTATGGCATATTCTCAATGAAGTTGGTCTTTACACTTTTAATTTGTAATGAAACTTTATTGATTGATATCATGAGACATCGTCTTTGTTCCATTAGAAAATGCGTGAAGCTCAATATGTATGTTTATCTAATTCAACTGGTGTTTGTTTTAGGGTTGTTTAGCTCTCCATATATATATATATATATATATATATATATATATATATATATATATATATATATATTAGTTCAAAAGTAAAATAAAGTCGTTGTGGATATTGTATTTGAAGACCTGTAATAAAAGCTGTGATGACTAAGCTAATATTCGAGCTGATAGCCTATGAATGACGACGTGTCGACATTGTAGAGATCATTGATAAAATAAATGTTTATAATAAATGTAACAATTTACAAGTTACGCTATTTCTACAGTAGGCAATAACTCTTATTGATGAGAAGGAAGGGAAACATTCTGTGCGATTTCAACATACATTCAAAACTTTTGTTTGAGATTTTAGTTAACATATAGTTAATGCTTAAGCGATACAATATTTGCTGGACTTAGGAAATTATGTACATTCAAATGAACTCAGCTACTCTCGCGCAAAGCTTATGATAATTTAAGGTGTTACAGAAAGCTGTATTTATTTATCACAAAAACACATGGTAGCAATAAAAAATATTACTGGAGTAAATTACGAAAAGTTTGGTAAAACAATGTTTGATTAGGGGCTTACATTTTGACATCCATTTTAGCCACAAAGTCAGCATACATGAGACATATCATAGTATGCAAATGAAGATCGTACCTATAAATAATGCTGTGGCATTAATTTAATGAAAAATACAACTGTTTCTCTCTCTTATTTGGGAATTTCCGCAATGACCGAAACTACATATTTGCGACGGTAAAACAGTCACCCAAAACATAATTCCTGCATCTATCTATCCACCCATCCATCCATGCATCCATCCATTCATCTGTCCGTCCGTATGTCCGTCTGTCTGTGCATAGGTCTGTCTTTCTGTTTGTATGTCTGTCAATCTATCTATATATCTATCATCTATCTATCTGAACATGTATGTGTGTTTATTTGTGTGTGTGTGTTTGTGTGTCTGTGTGTGTGTTTGTGTTTGTGTGTATATACATTATTGTGATATGAGAATTAGTGAGTTTATCATGAATTCAGGTATGTGAACAGCACGACTTTAAGGAAGTATTTCATGAATTAGTTGCCTTTACCGGCATTGGTACTTTAAGTGTAGACGACACATCTGGATTTTGCGAGGTCCTGCGTTTGTCATCTCTGGGAAGATCACTTAAAAATGTACGAAATATGTATTATATAGCTGTTCACTGGAAGTTAATAACACAACCCAAAATTAGGTAGGTCTAATTTCAAAACATTCTTTTATTAATTTATTATCGTTCTAGTTGTGCATATTTAAGAATGCCTTTAACTGCTGTTGGTTTTTGTTTTTCTTCTTGCGACTATCTTTTAACGTGATAAATGTTTCTAAACGTTAAGATTTTCAGATATATTACATTATTTTTTATTTCACTCTGCCACAGCTATGCTTATCAATCGATGATATCCTTCAAAACGATCACATACCTATAACTGCTCCAATCGAGGATTCAACACTCGTCCTATAAAATGAAGAACACTATATAAGAACCAACCTGTTTCTAATTTACAGGCAACATGGATTCAATCACTATCCTGATTATCGCTATTCTTCCTCTGAGTGCCAAAGGTTTCGTACTCAATGGTAAGTTAAGTGTTAACAAATGTTTCAGTGCTTGGGTAACATAAAAACTCAAATTTTTGAAAATCTTTATATAAAAGCTAAGGATTTCTTATTCCTATTTCACAATTATAGCTCTGTCTTCTCTCTCTCTCTCTCTCTCTCTCTCTCTCTCTCTCTCTCTCTCTCTCTCTCTCTCTCTCTACATACATACATACATACATACATACATACATACATACATACATACATACATACATACATACATACATACATACATACATACATATCTAATAAACAACATCGACACGTAGACTATGTGACTGATTTCGCTTTATTGCTTCATCAGACTCAATTCAAACTGTTACGTCATTAAATATAACCAATATGACACAAACAAGATGACGTCATAGCTCACATTTTAAACCTAATATTCTCCATTTTTAACGAATAATCGACATTGAATTAAGGATATATAGCAGCGACCAATGACATTTTAGTACATAAACATACATAAAACTGTGTCTTAATGATATGTATCATTATTGATAAATATCTAAAACATTTCATAAATAAATAGAGATAAAGAGTTGTAGTACTATTTTTGTTCTGCACATTTAAAATGCACATGTTTTAAAATGTTCAATGTATATAGTATAGTGTTTTGGAATTTAGTTCGAGTACATTCATACCATATTAGCACGGAAATTAACTTCATCAGTGTCCAAAAGAGACGTGCAGTAATTAAAAATATCACACGCAAAAAAACAACCAAGAAATGAAAATAAAATACAAAAAGCATCGCCAACAGCAAAACTAACCTGTCAACCAATTCTCAACGAAGGAAACAATAGATCCATTCAAAGCAGTTCCAAAAGCGTTAAAACAAATATCTTGATAGCACCAGGCACCGAAAAGGCAACTTTTGTAGATGCAGTGAAAAATGGGGCGAAGAAAATTACTCAGGATTTCAGCAACACCAGCATAATCATAATATCAACTATAGAAATATTAATGGGAACCCTAAAAGATATTGAAGACAACTCACAGAAGAAAGACCAGAAGATTTAATAGAATACAAAACATGAAGAGATGGCAACAATATAATAATAATTCCTATAATACGTCTGAAGAAATTTAAGAAATAAAATGTATTAATAAAATTGCTATACACATTTTCTCCATATATGATGACCTAGATATATTTCCAAAAAAAATACGTACAACTCAGCTTTATATTTTACCAAAAAATACTTAAAACGGCTGATAAATCACTACATTTAGGATATTCAGGTAGAACCATTATTTCATTATTTAACTCAATTACGAATACTATATCGCATTATTTTGATCATATTTTACAACCACTAATGAAATAACTACTTTCATATGTCAAAGATACTTTTGATTTTTTTATGAAATTGAAATCTTTACCGAAATTAAGCGAAAATTATTTTCTAGTTACCCTTCATGTGGTTTCACTCTACACGAGTATCAAAGCGAGTACATATTATTTTGAAGGCAATACCTGTAAACTATCAAAGAAACATGTTTGTGATTTGATAGAACTTGTGCTTGAAAATAACATTTATCCAATTTAGTAATATAAAATATCTCCAAACATTGGGAACATCAATGGATATTCATATAGCACCTTCTTATGCATCTTTATTTATGGGGAAATTAGAGAATGTTTTTCAAAATAAATGCTTCCTAAAACCAGATGTTTGGTTAAGATTTTTTGACCATATCTTTATAATTTAGAGGCATGTGGATGACCCTTTTTATCGAATAGACTGTTTAAACAAATAAACAGACTATTTGTTTATTTTCCAATTTATTTTAAACATTGAATATGTCTAAAACTAAAATTGATCTTTTGGACGATGATATCAAGAAAAATGAGAATAATGACAGCACTACTAAAATTCATGTTAAAAACAAGAATATTCTTCAGTATGTTTAATATTGTTCATCCCATCTTAGACATTGTTAAAAGAGGATAACATTATAGTCAAGCAAAAAGATATAGAATAATTATTTCTGATGAGACTGTTTTTAAATCATCCTTAATATAGTTTGATTTTATTCTTTTATTATGTTCCTTTGTTACTGAAAGTACTTTTTTGAATAGCAAGACTACTTAACAAACATTTAACATGCCTTGTGATACCAGGTGTGCTACATCAAATGTTATAGATTCGACATATGAAATTATATCGATCAATCATCACATGTTGCCGGATATTTTGAAAAAGAGTTTCAATTCTGTATAAGAATAACATATTGTTATAGCTGATTCTGAGATGAAATGTCTGCTAAAGGACGCATTGGACTTAATGTCTTAATACGATATATCCCAAAAGTCAAACTTCCAAAACGCTACACGACATTCATTAATTTGTTAATTTTTTTATAATGTGCATTTTAAATTTGCATAAAACAAATAGTAATAAAACTGTTAATGTATGTATGTATGTATGTATGTATGTATGTATGTATGTATGTATGTATGTATGTATGTATGTATGTATGTATGTATGTATGTATGTATGTATGTATGTATGTATGTATGTATGTATGTATGTATGTATGTATGTATGTATGTATATATATATATATATATATATATATATATATGTGTGTGTGTGTGTGTGTGTATGTGTGTGTGTGTGTGTGCGTGCGTGTGTGTGTTGTGTTACCTTAAAGTTATTATTAAACATGTCGTTTGTTTTATTTCAAATAGGTTTTAAAATTATCATAAATACTCTCCATCTCTATATATTTCAGCATATCTTTCAGACGCTAAATGGGACAGTCTCAGAGGTAAGGAATAAACTATTTGAATGTTGAATAATATAGCGTTTAAGAAACATACATCGTTATATTGTTAGGCAGGCATTAAAGTGTTAATTAACCTAACATATGTTCTAAGCGATTCTGGTTGGGATTTTTTTCTTAAACTTTTTGTTTTTCGTTTTGAATTATTTTCCGGGATTCATTAAATTAGCGCCATTATTGAAAAGTACATTTATGATAGTAGCTACAAACAACGTTCGTTACATTATCGATTCTCTAGATATACCAAAATATTCGGCGTAAAGTCAGGTATTATTATTTTTGATTATTCTAACGACAACTTAGTATGCTACTACCTTGGATCAACATAATAATTTAATTATTTTTTTTTAGTAACTTGGGGAATGGATCCATTCAACCCAAATAACTTCATCTCCATGCCAAGAACAGAACAAGACTCCATATCGGAAGGGTTGGTCATGAAGTCGGAGTGCAATGGTAGGCAAAATACAAAATTCATATCCTGGAAACGGAAACAATTTCATACATGAGTGTCCCCTATTTATTTGGGTAAGATGGTATGCATGTACACGTACTATAGATGCCATAATTTCATGTACAAACTGTTAAAGACGGTCAAGACAGATAAATATAGATAATTCCGAATTTATAGAAATCACTTTTTGACTCTCACTACATGCAACACGTAAAGTATTTAAAGGATCGATATATAAAGAGAGATCTTTTTCGACTTTAATATAATATGTAATGTTTCATCCTGATTTTACTAATGATTTTCTGGCTTCATATCTGTTTTTGAAACATTGTTTGGTCAAATGAAACTTCAGTTTATGCTTTTGAGGCGATATTGTGATGTGTATAACAATTATTATCTGGCTTGGAAGAATTTTATACAACTTTTATCACCACATTGGTTATAACAAATATGAACATTTTGTATGCACTTCGTTTAAAGTTCAATTGAGAGCAAAACGTTTTGGAAATACTCTTTTGTTCAACTTTTATATTCAGACACACATATGTATACCATTTGAGTAGAAGCTGCTGGTTGTTGTGTGTACGCAGAACATGGATAATTGGATAATTGTATACTGTTAAATGAACTTAAACCCCTTCTAAACTACGCATTTTCAGCTGGGAGACACTTCAATGGCAAGAGATATTGGAAGGACGACGACCCTTCCGTCATGTTACTATACGATGTAAATGGCTATATAGCTGGGATACAGATTGGGGTAAGCGTAGATCGTCGGCCAATTACATGTACGAGTGTTTTATATATTGGCCATTAAAACTAATGTGTTAACTAGGGCACATGGGTTATATGTCGATCCAATGTATGCCTAGTTATACACGTGAGAAAATATAAACATAAAATTATTTGATAGTATTACAGTATTATCACATTTAGTCTATGGATACCATATATTGACAATAAATCAATATATCTTTGATAAACTATAATCTTAACTTTTATCAGGTATAATTTGGAAAACATTATATGGTAGGAAATAGTTCGATAATGTGCTACACAAAATACCTAGAGGTTACAGTACTATAGAAACGTGTATGGAAATGTCAAAGTATAGCTTTCCTGGAAATTGATATTTTCTCTCCTGGAAATATAGCACATTTTGCTATCATTATTATATTTACACGCTACATGGAAATAGTTTTTGTGTGTTGAATAGCATGGGGACTGATGAAGGAACCACTCTGGTTTATAAGTTTGCGGGGTTTACATATGCAATCGTACAATAATATTTGTTTCAACTGAGGAAAGCGATTGTGTATGTTCGACAAAGTTATAAGACATATGTTTGGTTTTTGCCCACTTTGCAGTAGCACCTGAGAGATTTGTTTCCTGTGTGGACGGTGAGTATCAACCAGTCAGGTGTGTGTGTGTGTGTGTGTGTGTGTGTGTGTGTGAAAATGTTTTGAATGGTACTATCAATGTTTGAGAGACCATACATTGCTTTATGAGCGAATTACTTTTGTTATATATTTGTTAATATTTTTGTTCTTGGATTTATAACATCTCGGTCTGGCCCAGTATAAAACATCACACGTTTTATTTCCAAAGCAATTCCGCTCGAATAGACACCTAGATGGATACGACTGATCTGAGAAAACCGGAATGAGAAAAAGTAAGGTTAGCAAAATAGACTTCTTTGTCGCCTGGGTGATGAAGTTTGCATTTGTATTATGGGGAGAAAAAAACGAGATGCTATTTTAAAGCTCTGTCATAGTTGTGCAACCTATTTCAATAAAATACAATCTGCTGCTTTTCATTGCATGACGATAGTGTTTGAAGTTACATTTTAATTTAACTTTAAAAACAAATATCCTAAATGATAACCATAAGGTATGATGTGCTCTTATATAAAAAAAATGCTAGCTCATCGATGCAATTTTTATTACTCGGATATCAGAGGTAAACATTATAATAAAATTAAGCCTATTAATATTTTACTTTTATTTTTATATTCGGTGAATAATCAATTGTACTGTGATCATTATCTTGTTTGGAGTCAATGTGCCGATGTTTAACAGGTTTCTATTATCAAGTTTGAAACATATTAGTCTTGAAATGAACGTTTGCCATTTATCCTAGCTTTTATTATGTGTCTTCGTTTTTAATATAATCTTGTTTAATTAAACTTATTCATTTGTTATTTGCAATACAAATCAATCTTTTGTATTGTGTGTTTATTATTTGAATTTGGGTGAAATTATTGATTCAAACTAATTATGCACTGAAAATACAAAGAGCTCATAAATTATTCTTCAACAGAGGCATTAACTGGGAATTATTGGGATTTCAAACACGGCCATATTGTACTATTGTATTATGACCTACGAAAGGAGTTTTGCCTCATTGCGACGTCATAGTCATATCGATAACCTCTGGCATGACTTTTATTTTCAAGCACCGCTTGGAGTTAATATAACTTTATGCATTATTACTTGTGATAAAACTTGCTAGACTATTAGGAATTTTATTCGTATTACTGAAAGTTCCTTGAAACGGTCATTTTGTCTTCATGGGAAAATGGATTTATTCAATTTAATGAACCGTTTTACTCTTTTTATATAACTTAGTGTACGACCAGAGTGTTTTACTCCTTACTGGTCTGAATGAATCATGGATAAAGAACTCCATCACTTAAATAAATAATGTAAAATTGAAGTGACAAGAGATTTAGTGATATTGATACTTATATCAAAGTAATAAAACCATTTACCCACTTGGACACATTTCTGTCCAGATGGCATAAAACCCATCCGAACATATCCGGTACGAAAATAAATGTCTGTTTTTTATGTTGTTGTACTGGCTAATATTAATTAAATCCTAGAATGATTTGTATACCAATCTTTGTTCGAAAATACTTTTTATCCATGTGGCGGTATTTCAATCACTTGACAGACTCCGATCCTTGTCACGTAAGAATATATAACCTATACCGGTTAAGAAAATGAATATTTTAATCCATTTTCCAGTGAATCATGGTTCATCCACTTCTTTAATATATCCCACACTGCATCACTTATTTGCTAGAATATCATTCCAGTTCGATCCTAACAATCTTGTAAATATGTTGCCTAGTAGTATTTTTGTTCCTTGATCCACTGCAGTTCCTAACAGATTTATAGGAAAGTAAAACTAAATTGTTGATACAGCTGCAGTCGCAATTTATCATTTACATATATAACATGTACATTTATTCGGTTTTAAGTATTGCTGTGTTCAGTTGTAGTGATACATTTTACAGATATCACGCACATTGCATAGATTGTGTACAAACTCGGTTTCAATTGTCATAAATGAGACAATTTTTCAAAGGATCATGTCAGAAGTTTTCAGGAATTTGAACTAATACAAAATACATTGTATATGACTTTCTCATATACCAATGATGTACATATATTGTTACTGATGAGTGCCGATTTCCATCCGTATCTCCTGGCAAATAATATCACATTAAACAGTAATGCATTTAGCAAGTTTGCTCAGGATCCCAAGGCATGTGTTTATGCTCCGTATATGCAGGCCTTACATTCTTGTAGATAGGTGAAAGAGACATAAACAATGGAAATTAAAGGTAGGGACAAAAGGATATCCTTTTCTCTGATTCAGAGACGTATTTCCATTTTATAAAATATTGCATGTAAACAATTACTACATACAGGAAATTATTTCACTTTAATGGTAAATATACTATGCGATCACTATCCAGATGGCAAGTCTTTCATATAAAGGAAGAGTATCGTGAAGTATTAAAACTATTGCAAATATAACGTGATTCATTCTTAAATTCGCATGTTGTTGAACAGCTGTAACATCTTAAATTGTGATCAACATAATGAGTAAATCGGCAGACATAATTAAATTAAGACTTGAATACTAAGGTTCAAAATGCTATCTACTTTAGATTACAAAAGATGTGAAAACCTGGAGTGGTGAGGATTACCCATTCCAACAGCAAATCAACGCTCCGTTCGTGGATGACGGTGATTTATACGTCATCACAGCGTATTTTACAGATCCTGGTAGGTTACACGTTTCCGATGCCTTGTCGTCTGGTTATATGCATCCCTACATTCCTAAAATGTGTTGTAAGTACGTTTGCAGTCTAATATTTAAAATGCAATATGCTAAGAAACAAACATTTTCAATGCAATAATCTTACATTGTAAGGGTATGCGTATTTGAAGAAATTATTAACATAGAAAAAATCGACACAAGTTAGGACATGTATATTCTATATTACAAGCATGCTGACATGTTCAGAAAATGAAAATATGGTCGCGTATGCAACATTTGGAATGGATCCTCTATGCAGAAACTATGATACACTATTTCAGTCTATGGCTTTTGTAAGCGTATTCTCGTGTATTTATTTAAGTACTTTTTAAATTGTATTGCCTTCCTTACTGGTACTAGAACAGGTCCAGAATGTTGTAGATAAAGATTTATATATCAGATATACCCATATCTTTCTCTCAACATCTTAAGCATCCAATAGTGAACAGTCTCAACATAATTCATCCTAGAGATTATGAACAACGTTATAATTAAGGGTAGAACTTTTATCAGGATAATAATCAGCCATTTCCTGTTTAATAGTGAGAAACATGCATATGAAAGTAATATATCCGTGTAGAATTATCTTTGTGAAGCGTATGAATTCGGTTTATTTGCTAATACTCTTTATGAATATTTATTTCGTTTATTATTTTCCCTCTTAATACACTTGTGGAGATATTGAATTAAATCCAGTTATAACCAAGATATTATAAAGTCTCTTTTGAAACCAATCAATGATGTAACCAGGATATTGCAGTGACTCTGATGAAATACATTCAGGAACTAACCAGGATATTGCACTGACCCTGATAAAAAATTCAGGAACTAACCAGGATATTACAGTGACTCTGCTAAAATAAATGCAGGAACTAACATTAATAAAATACATTTAGGACATAACCGAAATAGTGCAGTGTTATTGCACATACATATTATATAAATGAAGAAAAAAAAACAATCATTTTTTAAAATTTTGTCTGAAGTATTTATTAAATGTATACTTAAGTGGAGCGCATTTAAAATCAAACATCAATGCATGAAAATAATGATGAAACAGATCTTCAGAAGAAAAATATCAAACGCGTTATATACCTACTTGAATTACTATTATCGTCTTTGTACTGTCCTAAAAAAGGTACTAAACTAAAACGCCTTGATTCATTAATGTACGTTTGAACGAAAACCGGATCAATGTTTAGGTGAGTGTTTATAGAGATCGGAAAGAACAGTGTACGAGGACTAAGTGTTAACTTTTCAAATCAAAGTGTAATGACTTTCATTATTTTCATCCGCCCCGAAGTTATCTAAGAGATTATCTATCAGGTGATTGTCATACCGATTTGTTTTACGGTCAAGATATTGGTGTTGTTTTATGATATTAGTATTACAAATAAAGTGTTTGCGATCATGAGACTGATAAAAGGAAATGAAAGGAAGGCTTTCAACTTGTAGACATTATCTTTTTTAATTTTGATAAATTACATGCTGCTTTGATATTTTCTGTGTATTCGAAATAGAAAAAATGCAGTATGGATAAAACTTGTTTTCTTTAGCAAATAGTATGTTTACAGCCAGAGCCGAAATAAGGGAGAGGGGCAACTGGGATATGGGCCCGGGGCACAAGGAGCCCCAGGTCGAGCAACACGTTTTAATTTTATAAACGAATCTTTTTGCTTGAACATGAACTAGAATAGGCCTTGGTGTTTCATATCCCAGGGTCAGTGATCGCTCCCCTCGGCCCTGTTTATGGATCCCACTCAAAAGAGGATCCATGTCTTGATAAACATAATAAGTATTGCAAACATTTATGTTTAAAGATAATGTGTTAATTGTTTCCTTTCTGAGGGCAGAGCTCATCCGAACTGGTGACTATCCTAACAGCTTATATTTGAAATTATTTAGTAATCAAATTTGCAATTGTAGCTTCCAAGTGCATCCATGGTTAAGCTTACAACAGGGATTTGTTTGTAAATGTTGTCGGTGACTACATAGGTCGCTAGCAATATCTTATATGTGCTGTTCAAACGTAAAGAGAAACACAGTGTGTATAATGGATATTGTCCATGCTCATTTCTGAAAACAACTGTACATCAAACTAACACAATTATCTGTAGATATCACACACACACACACACACACACACACACACACACACACACCGAATATTAAAACATCTTTTATAATGGCATATTGCTTAATCAGCGTCTTAGAATTGTGTTTCACATTTCAATGAGAATATGTTATCTTTGCTGTGGGACAAGGAAATCAGTCACGGGGCTTCATAACTAATGTATCCACGCCACTGTTATTTCCTTGTTTAGGTAAAACACTGACATTGTTTTTCTTCTCATGTTAGTGCCACACTAATAATAACCCCGCGCATTAGCAGTATAGTATCATGTTTAAACGCTCTTATTATTAACCAAGTACTGTTAATGTATCTCGCTTAAATCATAATCATATTGTTATATCCTAATATATGAAAATATGAATACTTATCTATGTCGATCTAGTTGTACAAGAACAATACAATAAGTGCATGATTATTAGGTGTTGGAATTATTCTCATTATTGGGATATGAGCATTGTGAATTTGTTAGTTCCGCAATTTAATGTTTTTGTTCATGAGGACAGTGGGTTGACCTGTAGACGGTAAGCAAATATACAATAACACATATTTATACAATATTATCACCTTTAATAGATGATTAGCATATAAAAGTTAAAAAAGTAATTAAGTAACCAATATATTTTACAAGGATACGTCTTAACTTTTGTCGGTTCTAATTCGGAAATGAGGTCACTATAACTGGTGAAGGATGAAACCGATAAAAACAACGGCAACAGCTACGACGAACCGGACGATTCTGATAAGCTTTTGCTGGAGCCTTCATTGGTCGAGCTCGGGATTTGAATCCACGAAATCAGAGGCGAGACTGGAGTGATCCGTTGCTCTGAGCAATTTAGTCCACTCCGCCATCCTATCCCAATGCAAGTTTAACGATCGCATATCTTACGAAAATACATTTCTGGTTTTTGCCGTGCTTGTAGTAGCTTTTTGAAAGAGTGGTCTATAGTGGTGTATTATATGCTTCTATGTATGAGTTCTTGTTGTTCTTGTTGTAGGGCTTAACGCAATGTGTCAGCACAATATAGGTTATACATGGTCGCCAGTATCAATGGTAGAGGAAGAACCATGGAACAAAAACACTCAAAAACCACGAGAAGCAACTGATTTGCTTTCTCACATACTCAGATTTGCCGAACCTAAGAGTCGAACCCACGTTGACAGAGTGGAGATGGCAATGATCCGTAACGGTGAGCGTTTTAAACCACTCGCCAACTCGGGGTCCCTGGATGAGCTCTATGAAATAGATGACTTCGTGTGCATGTGTGATTGACTCTCAAAATGTGTTCGTAGTGTGTTATCAAGGTTATAGACACCTTAAGATGCTTAGAAACAGTCATTCCATCTCTATCAGGCATCAAAAGCAACAATACGGTTAGTTGTTTCGAATAGTAGACAAACAGGCTTGTACATTCAGACTAATTTAACAAAATTAATTTTTAATTCTAAGAACTCGGCTAGATTTCTTCATCGTAGAAAATATATGAACAGAACAAATAAAGCTGTAATCCGAAAAAAGACGCATTTGCTTACGTAATACTTACTCATGACAAAAGTAATATTTTTGCAGCTACTGTCTATACTGCCGGCCGAACACAGCTAGATTTCAACAATCAAGGTATAGGAGAACATATGTATATCCAAAACGGCACACTTCCCACTGACGTCATTACAGCTGCTACTCGTGAGAGTGAAGTGGAATCTACTGGGTGGACGAAAGGAAAGTGCTTCACATCAATGGTTTTTTTTTGGTTATATATATATATATATATATATATATATATATATATATATATATATATATATATATATATATATATATATATATACATGGCACATATATATTTTCTACTAAACTGTTATTTCATTTTTGTGGACGATTTGGTTACCTGGGTGTTTAATTTTTGGTTATTAAAGTAATCAATAACAAATACATAGTTCAGCTTAACAGTTATTAAGATATAAAACCTTTAAACCACCAGAAATAATAAATGACAAACAAGGCTAGTCACTATATGATAATACCATAATCAAATCAAGATGGGAAAAATATAACCAAGATCTACTGAATCATTGCGGAAAGGGATATTCTAGTACACCCTTTACACGAAACACAAGGACTACGTTGAATCATCCATCTGGAAAAAGAAAAATACGTCAGACAAGTTTACAAGTAGAGTCCTAACAACAATGCTACATGAATTGATGAAATAACAGCGAAAAGTATAAAATATGTGCGCAAACAGGTGTAAATTGGATTTCATTAATATTCACAGTAGCAAGGTAAGTAACGCAATTAACAAAATAGTGTCAATTAAATATGTTTATGCCAGTTTAAATAACGAAAGGATGCAAGACTGCAGCACATATATATATATATATCCCTACTTAATCATGTTAATACTATGTTTCCCAAAATATTAGAAATGAGAACAACATTAATAATGTAACCTATATTCAGGGAAGCAATATATTTTTTTTCTCGAAACAGTGGAGGTCGCATTGACGCCATACTTGCGCTACGACCACTCACCGAGAAAAGGATAGAATGACAACAAAAACTCACTATACCACAAGAAAAGGCTATCGACAAGGTACAGAGAATCAAGTTGTAGAATGAGCTCGAGGACAATGGGTAACGAGGATAGTTATTAGATAATATAAGAGCAATATATGCAGACTCCAACCGTGCCGTAATAACCAACACATGACTGTCAGAATGGTTGACAATTATATATTTTTTGACACAAGATCTATATGAATCAAATTATTAAAGGATCCACTACAGAAACAGAAGATTTACATTTTGTAATATTCGCTAATTTACTTCATTCTACAGAAAAAACATTCTAACTCATGCTTCTCGTCTTAACAACACCTGTCAAATGTATGATATGAAGATCAACGTAAGCAAACCAGAGTCTTCGGTGATAAGCAGAATACATACAGGTAAAAATACATTACCATTGATAACATAACGTTAAAGCTAGTGAATAAACTCAAACACGTTGGAAATCCATATGTAAAGGACTGAAGCATAGACAGAGACATTGAAATAAGAATTTAGAACGCCAATAATAAAGTTTATCAACTAACCACTATTTGAAAATACGAAACAATTTCCCATGAAAACCCAACAAATATTACATAATATATGCATCCCACTCTGTGCTAATAATCTTAGACGGGGGCATTGAACAAGAAGCACGTGCAAATATCACCACGTGTGAAGTGAGATGCTTGATAAAAACAATATACAAGACAAAAACTATTCAGATTAGAAACGAACCGATCTGAGAAACGGCTGGATCAATACCTGCTATAGATTACACCGAGACTCAGAAATATAATAGGTTGGACGCCTCATCAGTATAAATCTCCAGCAACTCACTGCTCAGAAGTACAATTACAATTAAATCGGACGTCAGAACAAAATAAGGACCGAGGAATAGATGAATAGATGGGGCATGGTAGACACTGCAAACACATAATATCACGACAAGCAAAGCTCACACTAGCTCTAGACCGGAATCTCTCTCTCTCTCTCTCTCTCTCTCTCTCTCTCTCTCTCTCTCTCTCTCTCTCTCTCTCTCTCTGATGCTGTTTTAAGAGCACGCAATTTGACAAGATAAGAA
Source organism: Unio pictorum (assembly GCA_030141615.1). Classification (NCBI taxonomy): domain Eukaryota; kingdom Metazoa; phylum Mollusca; class Bivalvia; order Unionida; family Unionidae; genus Unio; species Unio pictorum. The sequence goes on from JARLTB010000340.1 coordinate 242,867, forward strand.
AAGATCCTGCGATTTGTATGAAAGGTTTTATATATAAGAATCATTATGCCAAATCATCAAAAGAATCTAATACAATATCAGATTAGTTTAGACGTAAAGTCAACGAAACATGAAATGATCGTCCAACATTAAAGAATAATGGACTTGAACGAAGCAATATATGGATTATAACGAAATTGTAAGCAGCATAGTCTAATTAACATTCACCTCACCGAACTGATATAATGTTCGCTAATAATTATAATATTGAATACGCAATTTTATTTGAGATTCATACCTACTGATGTCATCATTAGCCACATAAAGGTTTAAAAAAGTGTCTGATATTTAGTCAGGGTATATCCACCAACACAAGGAAACAATGTAATCAACGTTTTCTGAGGTGGTGAAAGTGTACTAAGCATCTTCAGTACAAAATAAGGAACACATTGACAGCAGCTAGATAAAACGAACTCGACATCACAAGCGTGGCGTCTGTCCGGGCTACACAGCAAAGTGACCGATGTCAGCCTTACTCATTTATTACGATAAGAAAATGTTTTTCCTATAATGAGGTACAGTTTGTTTGATGCAAATGAGTTTTTCGTGTTCTAGGTTTGTTTGTTTGAATTAAATACGCAAATTAGGGTCTAAATAACTTCTAAAAAACATAAACAATATGCAGGTTTAATGTAGAATATAAAGCCTTGCCAATTTGTACTGCTGTTATTTCATATTGGACACCCTAGAGAACATATCATGGGAAATAATCCATGCAAAATATCGAAGTTTCCTGCAGGAGCTGTAGAAATTGTCAACGTTACATTGCGGGTCCATTTCTGAGGCAGCATTGATGTCGCCGTCATCAGCAAATACGAAATCTCTGATGGTGTCTGTAATAATTTATGTTTTCGCTTGAAGCATGCCTGGATTGATTAGTTTTCCACCTGTTTGTTACCTGATGCCAACTCTAACCTCTTCGTCGTTGAAAGTATTTGTCAGCATGCCTGATAATAGTAGTATGAACAGTGTTAGGCGAAAACATAACCCTGCTTGACACAATTGGTTAATGGGAATGGCTCAGATGTCTCTCAAATGTCCTTGACTTCTGCATGTAAGCCTCGTGGATATATTGCACCATGGATACACATTTTATTGGGCATACGTACCTTGCCATTAGCTTTCACAAGCCTTCTCTGTTGACATTATCAAAGGCCGTTTTAAAGTTGACATAGATGGAGGAAAGATCGTAGTTTTGCTCCTGATATTTCACATTTTGCTGCTTTGCAGCAAACACCGCCGTGTCGATGGTCCCACGTTCTTTTCTAAATCCCCACTGCCGTTCTGTCAGTAATCCCTGGACAAGCTACTTAGTGAAGCGGTTCTATAGAATTCTGGCGAGCATTTTTCTTGCAATTGAGAGTTAGGATATACTCCGGTCGTTGTCACAGGCCTGGCGGTTCCCTTTGCTCTTATACGGGTGGTTTCAGCAAGCGTCTTTGATGTCCTGGGGCATTGTCTCTTGCTGCCACTTCAGTGAAACAGTTGGTGAAGCCTTTCTATCAAGGATCTGCCCCCTTCTTTGTATACCTAAGCTTGGATGGGGATAACTAACAATTAATTATATCACAATATATCTGTATACGTCATGAACTCTAGAGTTAGGACGAGAAAGAAAGACAAAACATAAGAAGTCTCCTCTGATTCTGAACAAAACATTTACTGCAACATCTGACAACGGAATACAATATACTTTGAGCGAAATAAAGATGTATCATATAGGAAATGCCTAATGTTAATAAAAGCCGTGAAATATTAGCAAACTCAATATCTATATACATGCATACAAATGAAAGTGAGCGACGGTATTTCTTCTCTAACTTCTTACGTAATTAGATTTGTTTTCTCTAATGTCCTCTATTTTCTAGCTCTCTCATTTAAGTCATGTTTGAAAGGTAGCATGACAAAAACGAATAGATAAATACCGGAAAATGTTGTCATGGTATAAGTCACACGTGATTATATATAGATAATCATTCTTCTAAATGTCAAATATTTGTCCCAAATTAATATTAAATATGGCTGCAATATATTTGCTGTTGCAAATGGCTACTTAAGTTCCACGAATGTCAACATATATGCATGTACCTGTGAGATGTTAAGATTTGTTCTGAGAAACGCTGATTCTTGGTATTTTATGATTATTGTACCTCTCAAGAATATCAATATCTGTTGAAACAAAGGAAAAGCAGCGACAGTCCTAATTACGTATGATATTGTCCCCGTTACACTTAATATATAGCAAAATTTGAATAAATGTCAAGACAATGACCTTATCAGCTATAGAACTCAAAATTGTACGAAATAATATATTTGCCAAGCTGCATCATGGGTTAAATGCAGCAGCAGAGAGGGTGAACAGACCAACTTTGTAGGCGTCAACGAGGCTTCCTTCTCGTTAATATTTAATAGAAAGGTCTATTTGACAAATTGAGGCTTCCTAGTAAATGCTTAATAAAAAGGTCTATTTGGTAAATTAAGGCCTCCTTGTAAGGGTCAATTTGGCAAAAAAAAAGACGCCATTGTCGTTGGAATTCACTCTCTCTGCTGCTATAGGTTAACCGAATATTTTAGTCCGACACGATATCGCGTCCGAGGATCTGATAAATTTATCATCACAAATCCATGTAGGATTGACTGAGCGTGCCTAAAGAAATTTTTTAATTGATTACAATTCATACCACTATACCAAGTTTGCCAAATATTTCGTAGTGTATGGTTGTCAACTCTTAAACATGCATAACAAATTGCAGTTATCTCTGATCACTTTTGGTATTTTAGTGTATCGTTGAGTGGCGTATATCACATCGGTGTTTCTATGTCTGCCTCTGGAAAATATCATGGCAGGGTTCTTTTGATTGTCTAACATCACATCATCGTATACGACTAAATTGTTAATACTTCCATCGATATCATCAATGCTCGGTGCGTCCTCGATATCGGTTATAAATCTAGTAACACCACCCTCGTTGACAATCTCTACAGCTCTTTTGTAATCTTTTAACATGACGTCGTCGTATGCGACTAAATTGTTAATACTTTCATCGGTATTATTAGTACTCTGTGCTTCCTCGATCTTAGTATAGAATCATTTAAGAGGAAGGCTCCAACTTGTGTTGCCAAACATGGGCAGATTTACCATCACGACAATGCAATCAGTGTGGAGTTGCAAGAGGCTGGACTTAACATCCATACTTACACGGCTTCCAGACGTACGTACGGTTTGCTTAAAGGTTACAAAGCAACAGACGAATTTCACCTTGAAGCAATATATTATATCCCTCTTTATTCTCCTTCCATTCGTTGTCTCCTTGTCAGCAAACGCATCTCTGACATAGTACCATTTAATTCGTTGGTGGTATATGTCAGAAACTAAGCGACCGTTCAAGTAAACAGTGTATATCTCTCATAGGAACGAAACTAGGATTACATTACTGGTGGACTCCTTGCGAAGACGGAACAGTCCAACCGCCAGCAAATTCCTTATTTTGCTCAGTTTGCTTAATGCGGTAGCGAGAAATTTAATCCTAATTGTCCTTTTCTAGTTCCTATTACAATGGTGTTGTGTTAAAAACGATGCAGAGTCTTTGACTGTTGTACGAACATTTACAATGTGCGCAATATGAATGAGATTCCTTCTCGACCGTCGGACACTTCACTGGGCGCATGTCAGGGATACATCTGCAAGTAACCGTTCCGGGAATCAAGATATGTACGAGTGCTAATGTGAAAGACTGGGGACAAGTCTCCTGTCTTTGTCGGATACGTTTGGAGTGTGGTTCCCATGGGATCATTATTTACATGTCAGAAATATTTTTATTGGTGGCTGGATGACCTAAAAAGAAACGTAGATTTCATATTGTCTGACACCTCGATTAAGGTGACTTATCTCAAATGTTGATACGAAACAACGTTTCAACACCTCTGAAGTAGTGTTTTGTATAACCATATTTGTTTTTATTTCAATCATAACTCAAGGCAGAAATTCAACATAGTATCGACCGGTTAATATATTGGCGTGCTCGTTTTCCTGCAAAACAAAATTATTTCATCCTTCTGTAAGTTCAGTTTGTTTAATCGTTTTAGCTTAGCTGTGTTCAGACATCATTTGAGAGAAATCATGGATTTAATTAATCAATTGTAGTTTAAATGTGTTTATTGAACGTTTGGAGTTATTTAGGATTATTGTGAATCGGTGGTTTAAAGATATTCTAGATCATACGATTGTAATATATCTAGACTGTAGTCATATATACATAATCAATACTATTTTTGTGTCATCGTTTAATATTGTAGTTTTTCTGGAACACCCTAATGGTTTGTACATGTGATTGTATTATTTGAGATTTATTACATATTATTGTAACTTCATCTTTAAATTAAATTTTGCGGCCACGAACATTATATTATTAGCCGATTTATTCAACTTGTTGCTTTCACTTCGTCCTGTTTCATAGTTTAAGCCCATATAATATTAACACTGGATCACAATCATTATCAAATTCATCAAGCTTATTATAATAAAGGGCAACGAATGAACAAATTGTTATTAAACTCTTATTTTGTTTACACCTTGCAGCCCTGAAGATGTAACAAAAGGGATATTTATAGGTTGCACCACATATTGCCGATATAACAAAGACGTTCATAGCTGCTATTCACTGTTCGTCTAGAGTGAGGCAATATATATCTTCCCTATCATCACCAAACAACAATTTACATAAACGTCTGACTGAATTTGTTTATATTTGTATGTTAGCTTGTGGTTTCAGTGTTTGTGCAACACTCCCTTTCATTCATTATGTCCTGCTTGGCAAGAATTCTAGAATTCTGGCTTTTCTGACTTTTGAAATCATAGTCCTTAAGGTCGGTTGAGTGCCTTTAATGCCGGGTGATTTTTGTCTTTGCACATGCGGTTTGCATTTCATCCCAGGTTTTTGATTAGGGACTGGCGTTTATCAATCAAAAAAAGTCAGCCGCGCATTACCTCACGAGAACGGAACGGTGCTTTTTTGCACTTCAACTTGTTGTTTTGCGTTGCTTTTAGTTTATTTTCCTTTCTTATAGATATTTCTTAGAGAGGCATTTCAAACGGTGAGAGGATAGACGCAGTCCAGTGAATACACATGTTTCTTACCAGAATGCATTCTTTGTAATTGTTATCTCGCCCATACAGTGACCTACTTTGCCAAATATTTTAATTTAAATCTTAGATTTACTGGCCGAATTTTATTTACGTTTTAGAGTATCGTGTACAATCGTTATGTCCTAATTTTCGTGTTGCTTGGAGTTCAGCAGTCTCAATTATTTCTTCGGTTGCAAGATGTTTTCGTTATCTATTTCACACCGTCTGGGATATACAATTCGAGTACACGTATAATCTCAGTCCGAATCTGATATTTCATTTGGGACTCCTCACGCTGTGATTCTTCATAATGTTTATTGTTTTTCTTTTTGATGGAGATCAAGTTCTGATTTTCTTCCCGTTGTTTTTTTTCTTGATTTGACTCTTCTTTGTTCTTCATCGTTCCGTTACACTTATAGTTTCTTGTTTTAACCTGTCATTTAAAACTTTGGATCCTATCTCTCGATGTATTCTTTGTAAAGTTTCTGGTTCTTATATCTTTCACTTTTGTTCAACTTCTTTATTTCGTTTTTCTTTTAGTTTTTCTTTTAATCCCCTTTTAGGATTTACTCTGTTCTTTTTCAATTCCTTCTCGTGTTCATCTTTGACTAGTAGCTTTCTAACTCTATTTACAATGGTTTTCCATCTTTATCGTTCTTTCGTTTTTCCGCTATTTGATATTCTGTCTCCTGCCTAGGACTGTATAATGTTAGTCCTCGTTTATATATCACATTAGTTCTTTCAAAATGTTTCCTACTCTCCTTTGTGTTTTTTCTGCTTCAGCTTTTACGTTTCTACTACCGTAGTGTTTAGAGATTCAGATTTAGGGTGGCCGTTTCTCTTCGTTTAAATTTGCTCTTAATTCTGTTGTAGTAATTTCGCTAGTACACACATATTGTCTTAGATTTGTATTCCTTTACCTCAATGAATATTGTGCAGGTATCCGATATTTTTAATCAGTAAGAGTGCTGTCCGTTTTAGGTACTTTAGATTTCGTACTATTTGCCTTTGGTATGGTGTTACCGTGCTGTGTATGTTGTGTACCCGTTTACCTTTGTATTCTTTCATAGGCTGGCTTACCTCTGTCAAATATAGGTTAAAAGTCTTCTAACCTTTCTTATATAACCTTTCGGGAAACAAAACAAACAAAACCGACTGAAAGGCTAGAATATGTGACATCTGTTTTTCCAGTAATCATATATAAAATATTTTAAATTTTGTTTAAATTCTTTATCTATTTTTTATTTATCGCATCTACAGATGAATTATTAACATTTCGTATGTTACTTGCCTTGATCATGACTTTAAAATATGATTGAAATTATATATGGCACCGCAGCATTGGAAACAATTCAGTTTCTTTCTCTAGCTTCTTTTTCAAAAACGGTTGTAAATCGTTTTGCGAACCGGAAGCGATTGAAAATATGGATAGGGTTTCCGGTTTGCATTTCATACATCAAGATTCATAATTGAGTTTTATGTTAGTTTTTAAAGACCAGGTTACAAATGCGACCTTATACTGATTTGTTCATTATAGATTTATCCACATATATTAACATAATAAGCTTATATACAAAGCATAATGCAAATTGCACTTTTGTATTAATTAGAACTAAGCAATATTTCCTATAATAACTTGTGTTCGCCGTAACCCGATTTAGAATTTTGTATTGTTATAGGTTAAAAATTATATATTAAACTGATGGTTACTTTATAAGGAAGTAAATCTTTAGACGTATTCTAATGGAGTTAACAAGTGTTGATCATAAATTTAATTTACTAAAGTTATATAACTTTAATAGAGTCCTTATATGATATGCCGTGAAAAAGGTGCGATAAAGATAGTACGACAAATACAAGTATCACCGTTTTTAATTAGTCATTCAGTATACAAAGTCAATGTGTTTGGTTTGCTTTTATTTTATTTTATTGTTTTTTTTTTTTTTTTTTTTTTTTTGGGGGGGGGGGGG